>JABAYD010003419.1:0-15439 GCA_014822095.1 Diplotaxis tenuifolia
TTTGGAAGCTCAGTTTCATACCATGTGTTGTTTCTCTCCATAGCTCCCATCTCATCTCCCACTGATTCTCTCCATTCATCATCATCCATAGCTTCTTCATAAGTCTTTGGGATCCACTCTTGATCCAAATTACTCATAAAGACTTGATGTTCTTCTGGATATTGAGCTAAAGAACACACAGCCTGAATTGGATGAGCTACCGCATTGGCATTGAAGTAATTTCTCCTTGGACCATGCCTGAAGTCGGCTTCCTGATCCTTTCACTCCTTCTTAATGGCTGAACTGGTTATGCCTCTTCTTGTTCATATGAGCTTGGGAAGGGTTAGGTGTTGGTTCTATCTCCTCTTCGTCAACACTATCTTGGTCATGAGCTTCTGGTTACTTTTCTTGTTCACTGCCCCCCTCATGTTCAGGACTAGTGTTTTCCTCAGTCTCTGGATGAGTGACAGCTTCTTGTTCAGTCTCCGGATGAGTGACAGCTTCTTTTGTGATCTCTTTTTCTCTGGAAAAACCAACCCCAAGGCTTTCCAAAATACTCCTCAGGTTACTAGCTTGGTTGGATGATTGAGACAGATCTTTGAGCTCATCCCAATTCTTCTCATCATAAAACCCTTTCCCTTCCAGAAACTTCACATCTCTGGACACCACCACTCTTCTAGTTTTTGGATGATAGCATTTGTATCCCTTTTGTGTGGAGGAATACCCAATGAACATACATTTCATACTCTTTGCTTCTAGCTTACTTCTTTGTTCTCCTGGTATTAATACAAAGCAGGCGCATCCAAAGACTCGGAGATGATGAATGGATGGTCTGGTTTGGTTCACTATTTCATAAGGAGAGACATCTTTCAACACCTTGGTTGGAATCCGGTTGATCAAATAACATGATGTCCCCACAGAATCACTCCAGAACCTCTTAGGAACATTTTCATAAAACATCATTGATCTAGCAACCTCCATAAGATGCATATTCTTTCTTTCAGCCACTCCATTTTGCTGAGGTGTATAAGGCCAACTAGTCTGGTGAACTATGCCATGTTTTACCAAGAAACTCTTGAATGCATGGCTTGTATATTCTCCACCATTGTCTGACCTCAGAATATTCACATTTGCCTTGAAGTGGTTAGCCACATAAGCCTGAAAGTTCATACATGGTTCAAACACACGGTCCTTGGAAGGTAGCAAGGTGAGCCATGTGTACTTTGACTTCTCATCTATAAATGTGACAAAGTACTTGTGGTTGTCTCTGGAGAGAGGTACACACATCAGAATGAACAAGGTCAAAGCACTTGTCATAGATTGTCTCAGATGTTGGGAAGACAGATTTGCAATGCTTTCCTAATATACAAGCTTCACACTCCAAGTGATTGAAAGAGACTCTAGGCATCATGAGCTGTAGTGCATGAGTATGTGGGTGGCCCAACCGAGCATGCCAGATAGTGATATCACAGGTAGGTGAGTCACTGACCATGCATACATGTGGAGGATTAGATAGCTTTGACAGCTTGGTATTTTAGAGATGGTACAGATCGCCTTGGCTAGTTCCTTTACCAATCACCTTCCCTGTCTTAAGGTCCTGAAACTCAACATCATTGGGTCTAAAAACCACCTGGCAATCCAAGTCAACCGTGGCCTTTTTCACAGATAGAAGGTAAGAAGCAAAACTAGGCATATAGAAGGCATTGGACTGTCTATCAAACAGCTTAAGGTTCCCTGATCCTTCTATCTTTACCATATCTCCATTGGCTATTTTTACACTTCCTAGGGCAGGTCTAACATCACTAATAAGATTCCTATCTTTAATCATGTGATGACTAGCTCTGGAATCTATTATGATGGTCCTAGAGATAGGAGAGTGTGTACCAGACTGTCTTGCAAAGATAACGGCTTTTGCTGCTCTGATCAGTGACTGAATATCTCTCATCTTGATCTCACCATCATCCATATCTGCCTTGTTCCAAGTCTCTTCACCATTAGCCTTACTTATCCTTCTTTAGTTGTATTGCACCAGTCTTGGAGGTAAACATCTCAGATTGAACCTTCCTCTTGACACATCTCTTCCTAGCCCTCTTGTGTCCAGGTAACAACACCATTCTTCCAGTCTTGTTTGGCATGTCTTTCAAAAGTACCTTCCTTTCTCTCATAAAGAGACTTTGTGATTTTTGCTTTCTTTGAATCAGGGCACACACACCATCTAGATCCGGAAGCTTATCTTCCCTTAGAACATGTATAACCAGCTGGTTGTATGTAGGATTTAGATTCAAGAGGAGACTAAATACCTTGTCTTGTTCATACCTCTCCCTTATGACATCCGGATCAGTAGAGAGAGGCCTTAGTGTATCCAATTCTGCCCATAAGCTTCTGAACTTGCTATAATAATGATTAAACTCTACTGCTTCCTGGCTTAAGTTGTTTATGATCCTCTTGGCCTCAAAAACTCGGCTCAGGTTAGAAATATTTCCATAGACAGTCTTGAGACTCTCCCAGAGATCCTTGGCAGTTTCACAATGTGAGTAAGCGGCCAGGATTGATTCAGAGAGAGAGTTGTGACTGATTCCAAGTGCTAGCTGGTCCTCTTGACTCCACTTGCCTTCATTCTTCAGACCACTTGCCTGATGTTCTTCATGTGTCATCCTCTTTTAGATCTCTGCCTCCATAATGTGGCTGTCCCAAAGTCCATGACTTCCCAAGGTAACTCTGGCCACTCTTGACCATAGAAGATAATTAGAACCTTCAAGAGTTACAGGTATGAGATTTTCTTTCTTTATTTTCATGGCTGGTTTATTTAGACAAACCTCAAGATTCCATGAATATAAAGAACAGAAACAGAAAAAGAGAAAGATGTGTTTAAAGAGGAAAATGAAGACCACAACCCAGATTTATTTCTAAATTTTAGGTGAGAGAATAGAGGGTTTCTGGTTAAAAACAGAGTGAAAAACAGAGTAATAATAGATTGATTTTTGCGGAAGTTGTGTGAGAATAAGGTTTCAGGAGCTTGTGCTTTGATACCATGAAAGAATAAGAAGATTTATGGTCTGGATTGTGCAAGAACAAGCAAGAAGAAACAAGAACCAAAGAGAGAATGAGAGAATTCGTGAGAGAGAGAGAGATAGGGAGAGAATAGAGATTTGGGAAATGATTTCCTTGCCTTTTTATTAATCTTGAGCTTACATAAATAGGCATACAAAATATATCTAAGAAAGTATTAAGCTAATGTTCCCTAGAATAAGAATAAACTATTCTGGTCTGTGTAAGTAAAGACAAGGGCACACAGATGGAGTGAAAGTGACATCTCAGCCAACCTCTCTCCCAAAGTCCAACATGTGGTCCTCCTTTGGTTCCTTCTCCAAAGGCTACACTCACTTGCCTTTAGATATTTGAATTGTTCTGATTGCTTCTGGACACTTAAGGATTAACCCTAAAGCCCACACGATCACATGCTTGTCTTCCAAGGCAGGTTAGGGCAAAGTTGTACGGATGCACGTGGTTCTTCTTCTCTGATCCAGATAAGCCTCTTGTCTTTTACACAACCACATTATCTATTTTCTTCTTCATGTCAACATTCTTGACATGTTATTAACCTATTTTATTTGACGAGCTTGACAACTTATTTTTGACCAATTTCTGACCACTATTTTCTGTTGACATTATGGTTTGTTTTAGTCAATCCACCTTGAGTTAGCTGCTCATGTATCTTCTCTTTAACAGTCTCCACAATACCCAGTCTGGAGGATCTTTATTCAGCCTCCATTTATCTTTCCAAGCACACAAGTTGTTTGAGAAAGATTTTGGGGCCTTTTTGTCATAAGCAACCTTTACTATCTCAGTAATGCTTCTTTACAAATTAAATTGTTGCTGGAAATAGTGAGAAGTTATAATCAATGAGAAAAACAAAACAAAGCTAATTCAGAGTGAAAAATGCATTACCGCAATTGCTCTGAACCACCTTGATAAGTTAGATTTCATCATCTTTAATATAGGTTCGAAAATTTTGCCTTTATCATGTTTAAACCTTTAAAAAAATCAATGAAAGTTGACTTAAGAAAATGCTCTATAACACTTAAATCTAAGTCACTGAAAATAAACAACTTATATAAAACAAACATTACCAAGTTGCCCTTCCACGCCGCAGGGATCGAGTACAGTGAGGCTTTCTCGTTCAGAGATGGCTGCTGCATGGGTAATCGACGTTGATGGTATATGTCTGTGATGTTTGGTTGAGAGAAGAGCTTTGGTTGAGAGAAGTAAGTCTCGAATCCTTGAAAGGAATCAACATAACTTGGTGTTCCATCACCAACCGGATTTTGTTGAAGAAAACGCAGACAATTTGACGTTATTAAACCACTAACGACATCATTTCTAATATGTTTTAATCCTTTTTAGATTTCATAAATATAAGTGGACCTACGTTTTGATCAAATTATGACCACGTTTTAGTTGTCAAGATTTGGACATAATTTTTCTACCATTTTCTAGTCAATATTTTTTGTTACTAATTTTTCTGATCACCTTTTGTCCACATCTTTTAATCGTCAAACAATTGTCGGAATGTGGTCAGAAATTGTTTTGATCATATTAATGGTCAAAAAAATTGGTCAGAAAAATTGTTATGTTTTCTAGTAGTGTATTTCGTTCTTAATTTACAAAGACAAACACTACCAAATTCATAAACTGAATTATATGATCAACAACCATCTTCTCCGAGATTTCTCTCTGATTTGGAACTCTCGAACAAATGGGAAAAAGAACGGCCAAGATGCTAAAGAGTTTGATCTAAGTTTATTTCTTTTGGGAATTAGTTGGAAATATGTTTTTAAAGGGCGGGCATTTTGCAAGTAAGACAATTATTTTGGAATATATATGCAAAGTCTTGGTGTTAAAAAAAAAAGATAGCTACCGTAGATTAATAATTATGGAGAGCGTCCATGCAGAATTTACCATATCTACATGTCAGACATATGCTTTCCTATATCAGTAAGGGTAAGCTCGGATTAGACAACGTTGTATAGTTATTATGACGGGGTTTCCATATAACTAATTTAAATTATCTTTTAGGTTAGACAACACAAATATTTTTAATAAATATCTAATTTTCAAGTCTTTTATGATAACAACAAAAACACTAACAATGAATAAATTTTAAAAAAGGGAATTCCATTAAAAACTTTCAAAGTGGTCAACATTACATCCACTTTAAAACTTCAAACTTTATATGTTCATAATAAACTTTCAAACTAATAGCACTCTAAAACATATGAAAGTAACTCAAGTTTTTCTTTATTATTATGGTGGACAGAATTATAAACACTGTTAGGTGAATTATAAACACTGTTACTTCATCATCAACTTTGTTTGCCACTTATAAGTTTTAATGAGATTTTTCCAATTTAAAACTAGTGACATATATCTTTTTGATGGTTCTTAGAAGATGTTATTCATTATTCATTCTACGTGGTTTAGATTTTTTCTTTTTGATATTTTATTTGGAATAAAATTTATTAAATCTTTGAACGTAATTGTTCGTATCTTTAACAAAACAATCCATCAAATTTCACGAAAAATATGATAAATTATTTGATTTACTTTCACATAATTTAAATTATTTGAATTTGATATTAAAAATATTAGAAACATAAATAACGTATATGTTGTTTTACGTAAAATATATATATTAAATTAATGTAATACATTTTAGTCACATATTTTTGTAAACTTACATTTAAAATAAAACTTTGGATTTTAATCATAAATTTAAATAAAAATTTTAAATTGTTATCAATATATTAAATTAAACCTTAATTTTAGGCAAGTTTTCTCATAAATTTTAAATATTAAAACTAGAAGAGGAGTTTCATAGAATAAGGCACAGTTGGCAATGGTGCAAAGGTAACACAAGTAACAGCCGCGCAAAATGACCAGGAGGAAATACATAATACACTACGTCAAGTGGGACGATGATATTTTATGGATAAGTGCTGGAAGGATGAAAACTTATGGTTAAGAGTTAAGACTTGAATTGTATAGTACATTAGAAGGATTTGAAAGATTAATAGGAGAAAGAAACACAAAAGGTTGTCTCTCACTCTCACATACGTAAATTGAAGCTTTCTTTTAGACATATAAAGTAGAAAAAATTTCAGACAATATCATGTGATTTTTGCAACCTATTATTTTAGTTGGTGAATATGGTTTCTAACCTGAAGAATTGTATGCTTTTGCAATTTCCCGAGAGAAATACAACGATTAAAAGAGGTTTAAGAATTTTTGAGATAAAGCATATACCATGAACTCAAAATACAATGGTAAATTACATGGAGCGAGGAGTCGACCACCTCACTATGTTAATATGAAGACTCTGTAGAGTTTCCATATTGGTTAGCAAGATTTTTATTAGAATATGTTTATGTTGATACAAAAGGAATTTTTTTTTTTACATCAAACGACTGATCTATTACTCAAGTTTGAGGTGGTCTGGGAATCCAGACCGGAATAGAACAACTAACATTGTAGTTTTCGATAAAAAGATCGACCAGTCTTACCTAAAGAATCAGAGACTCCGTTATGCGTCCTGGGAACATAAAAAATCTTGAAATCTGGGAAGCAAATCTGCAAACGTCATGAGTTTTTCCAATGCCGTTGAGAAATGTGGCCAATCCTGGGGATTCCTGAGCATAGCAATCATTTCCTTGCAATCAGCCTCAAAGCTCTGACATGGCGAATGTTGAAGTATGTTCTCCATTGCCCATCGCAGTGCTTCCAACTCTGAGTGCAAAGCAGGCTCCACTCTATTAAAATTACGCAAACCCATTAGCTGACTATTTGCCAAACTATCATTCCAAACCCAACCACATCCACTGAACTGTGTTGTGTCAGTCCAAGAACCATCCACCAAACATAAGTTCCCTAGAGTTATGACCTGGCTTTCCACATCTATAGTTCCTTTAGGTGGGGGGTAAAACCTACTCATTGGCTTGGAACCACGCTTGACACTCACTCTCTGCATATCGGGCTAACTCCAGTGGATTTCTATCAATTCCCCTAAAAAGCTTATTGTTCATGGCCTTCCAAATATACCAAATAAGCCAGGGGTAGGGATCTCTGTCCAGTTCCGGTTATATTATGTCATTCTTCCTCCAGAAAAGATAGTCCATATTCGCATATGTGCTGTGTAGGGGAAACAAGGTAAGAATTGTGGGCGTAGATGATAAGGCCCAAACTTGCAATGCCGGTGGACACTGGAAAATTGCATGTGTAACTGTTTCCTCTGGTTGCCCACAACGTGGTTAGTAGTTATCACATCTCATGTGTCTATAGTTTAAGGTACTCGTAACAGCCACGTGACATGTTATTAATTGCCACATAAGATGGCATATCGTCTGGGGCGCCTTAATTTTCCAAGCATGTGTTTGGAGTTTTGTGATACTTGGTTCACAAACCTCCGTATCCTCCCCTTTTTCAGTATATTCCGCGCAACCTAGTATCCAAATTTGATTGTGTATTGTCCATTCCTTGTAGAGGTCCAACAAAACGTGTCCCGCCGGTGTGTTGGCCATACTCCTTATGAGAGGTATATCATCGGCTGCTACATAGTTCTCCAGACAACCCTCATCCCAAATCTTCATTTCTTGATTAACTGGATCACTCACTCTCATGTTCGGATGTAACACCGTGTAGCTGGGAATGTTGGCCTCGTTGGTACCATAGGAATCCAAGGGTCCTCCAATACTTTCACCTCATAGCCCGAATGTATTTTTTGTCTAACTCCCAACAAAAGTAATTCTCTTGCTGCCAATATGCTAGTCCAAACATACGATGGGCTGCTGACGTTAAGCTAACGCAAAGGCGAGCTTAGACGATAATATTGACCTCTCAAGACTCGAGCAACCAAAGAATCTGGGAACTGCACTAATCGCCATAATTTTTTTGCTAGCAGTGCCAGGTTGAATTCATAAAACATTCTAAAACCAATTCCTCCTTCCTCTCTAGATAAGCATAATTTGTCCCATGTTGACCTATGTATACCTCTCTTTGGAGGATTCGAACTCCACCAAAACTGTGCAATGGCACTAGCTAAATTTTCACAAATCTCCAACGGGAGCAGGAAGCAGGACATTACATATGTTGGTAAGGTTAGCAGTATGGACTTTATCATGACTTCCTTTCCACTTTTCGAAAGCCACCCGCATGTCCATCCGTTTACTCTATTCATTAGCTTGTTCTTAAAAAAAAAAGCAAAGAGCTTACATTTGGACCAACTGATGTCCTATGGTATCCCTAAATATGTGACCATCCTTCCTTCGTTCTGGATCCCAAATGTGTCTTTAATCTCTTGTCTGACATCCTGGCTGATTCTCTCACCAAAGAGTAAAGAAGATTTATCGAAGCTTGGCCATATTTCCTGACCACTTTCATTACTTCTTCACATTCACGGGGCTCCGCTTTACAAAAGAACATGATATCATCTACAAAGAGAAGGTGAGATACTGACGGACATGTACGCGTGATGCGCATCCCCGTTATCTTCTCTTGATTCTCTGCATAATTTAGAAGGCTAACGAGCACTTTTGTGCATTGAATAAAAATGAAAGGGGACAGAGATTCCTCAATCGCATGCCTCTCTTCGAAACAATATTTCCCTTGGTTGCCATTCATAAGTATTTTGTACTTGACTGATGTCATGCATCGCATTATCCATGTAATCCAGATTTTTGAAAAATTTATCTTTCTCATGGTAGCCTCAATGAATGACTACTCTATCCTATAATATGTCTTGTTCATGTCTGTTTTAATGGTCATGTTCTTATTCCATCCATTGAGTTTAATTCTTAAAGCATAGAACTTTTCTTACACAAAAGAAAACTGTTTAAAGTTTAATTTTACAGAGTCTTCATATTGGTTAGCAAGATTTTACTAGGATATGTTTATGTCAATACAAAAAAAAAGTTGCTTAAAGTTTAGTTTAAAATTAACCGAAAAATATGAAGCAATTTTTAGATTATTATTTCCTAGATTAAAATCACCCATTAAAAACGGAACAAACAAAAATGAGAAGACTCCCCTAGTGGACGGCTAAGACACACGTGCTTCCCACCTTACACTTATGCCATCATCACAATATACAGGAAACCCGAAGATTGGACACATGGTGCTTCTGTTTTGCATTGCATCTTTTAACATTTCAAAATTCATAATTTTCAACTTGTTACTGTTCTTAAGTCAAATTTTTTTTGATGAAATTTTAAATTTATTGATTATCAAGAGCAAAATACCCCATGTAGTTTATGTACACCTCCTATAAATTTAAATGAAAGAATAAAAAAATGATTTAAGCAGGGCCAATACGAGTGGCAAACCAACGTTGGAGGATCCCTCTCAGCTTGGGCTTCTCGTAGTATCTGGTAGACATAATCCGACTCCGAATGGTTTTATCGACAATGCGTGCCACCTGAAGAACAGACCGTGGGGTCTTATTGTGTCTCCTTTCATTCTACTCCCTATAAATGTAGTAAATGGTAACATGGAAAGCCAACCGAATTAAGATAGAAGTAACTTTGTCAGAAGAAGGCTGTTTGAGTTGCTCCATTGTGATATGTCAATTAGGGTCCGTGCTGATTAGAGTACCGGCGACATCAATCCAGAGAGTGTAGGTGTACGGGCGGGCAAAGAAGAGGTGGTCTCTAGTTTCATCAGGCTCTCCACAGAAGATACAAACACAGTCGAGGTGTTGACCCCAGCTGTGCATACGATGCCTTGTAGCTAGACGGTCTTTAGTTGCAAGCCTCGCTATGAACGCAAACCTCGGTACATTCTGTGGGAACCACTCTATGTTACTCCACGACTGCATCTCCCTGTGCGTACGGATCTGGTGTCATGTACTCTGAGAACTAAAATTCCCGTGAAACTCATCCTCATCTCTCTTCCAAAGGGCGGTGTCCTCCTTGTCATTAGTCAGAGCAACAGGGAGAGCTTTAATATGTTCCACCAATGAACGTATGCCTTGATCTCTGCAGTTTCGAAAGCGCCACTCATTATCTCTCAATACATCGCAGATTGAGGCATTCCAGACGATGCCAAGCTTCTGGATCCCCACCTCACCTGTGATATCAATGATTCGTCCAAGAGGGTGCCAAATATCAAACCAGAACTTGACTCTCCGACCATTATTAATTTCCATACGAAGGAAGTTTTTCGCTAGCGGTCGCAGCTTTAACAGCTTCCTCCACGCCCATGACCCCACATTTGTGTCCCTCACATCCCAAAAAGACATTTCCTTCAGAACATACTTCTTTATCCAAGCCACCCATAACGAATCAGAGCTTTTAAAGAGGCACCATATCAACTTCAAACAATATAGTGTCCACATCCTTCACTCTTCTGATCCCAAGTCCTCCTTCTTCCTTAGGACAACAAACCTCCTCCCACTAAACCTTTGCTTTACTTGTGATATTCGGGGATCCACTCCAGAGAAAAGCAGAGCACATGCTCTCAATTTCATCAATGCAACCTTGGGGTAAACAGAAAGCTGCGCACCAAAAATTAGTGATACTCGCAATGACCGATTTTATCAATAGAAGCCGGCCAGCAAACGATAAAGATGAGTTCGTCCAGCTAAGTAGTCTATTTCTGATCTTCGTCAAAAGTGGCTCATAATCATTGCGGGTCATTATTTTGGTCGTGAGAGGCAAGCCAAGATACTTAATTGGAAGCGCAGAGATGGAGAGACCCAAACGTGCTGCTGCTGCTTCTAGGTCTCTCTTCCCCCGGCCTGCAGCAAACACTGTGGACTACGCAAAATTTATGGTGAGACCCGAGGTACGTGCAAACTAATCAAATACTTTGAGGGTACCTTCTAGCAAAGCCGGAGTTCCATCAGTGAAGACCACAATGTCATCAGCGAAACTCAGGTGAGATAGCTGACTTCCTGACAACAGGATGGTATCCTACAGTACCAGCACTTACAGACTTGTTAAGCATCTTGGATAGGACATTACTCACAATAACATAGATGTAGGGAGACAAGGAGCACCCCTGACAAACACCTCTGGCGCTAGAGAAAAATCCCTCTAGTTCTCCATTCACCGAAACTGAAAACCCAGCTGTATCAATGCACCTCATAATCCAAGTAATAAAGAGCTCTGGGTAGTTCATGGCACGAAGAGTGGCTTCAATTAAAGCCCATTGCACAGTATCAAAAGCCTTGGATATGTCTAGCTTGATTGCTGCTCGCGGGGAGACTAATTCTTTATGATAATCTTTGACCAGCTCAGTAGCCAGTAAAACATTCTCAAGCAGTAGCCTACCTTCGACGAACGCACATTGGTTGAGCTCAATGGCTTGAGGAAGTGTGGCTTTAAGTCTCTTGGCAATGATCCGGGATATGACTTTATAAATGACGTTGCAGCAAGAAATAGGTCTAAAGTCAGACATACGTTCAGCAGTAGTGGTTTTAGGAACAAGCGAAAGGATAGTAGCGTTGATACTCTTAGGGAGGAACCCATACAAGAAGAAGGACTGAACAGCTATAATGAAGTCCTTTCCTACTATCGGCCAAGCAGCTTTGTAAAACTCCATAGGAAATCCATCTGGCCCCGGTGCTTTGTTTGTAGGCATGGAGAATAGAGCTTCCTTTATTTCAGCCGGTTGGACAGGCGCTACAAGAGTGGCTCCGTCTGAGGTGGGACAGCGATAGTCAATTAGCTCCTGAAGTTGCTCATGAGACATTACTTCAAACTCTAATGGTGTCCCTTGCAGAAATGTTTCAAAGTGGGAAGACGCCTCCCTCTTAATGTCCTGGATGCCAGTGAGAATGCTCCCATCGGCTGCAATGATTCTTCGTATAGTATTTGCAGCATTCCTGGTTTGAGTGACCTTGTGAAAGAACCTTGTGTTCCGATCTCCCAGGTCCAACCATTTGATATGCGATTTTTGGTAGTAGAATTGTTCCTCAATGCCAGAAATGTGGTGCCAATGTTCCCATGCATCTGAAGCTGCCTCAAACGTAGAAGTATGGGGGTCATTCATTGCTGCTGTTTGCTTGGTGCAGAGGTCATTGTACACCTCAGTGACTCGACCAGGAAGATCCCCATACAGATCTCTATTGAGTGCTCTCAAATCAGCCTTAAGCATCTTTAACTTCTTATGGAGAATGGTGAGGGCCAGTCGGGAGTGAAATATAGGCTCTGTAGTCGTCCATATTCGCTCCACAGTCTCAAGAAACTTAGGATGTCCCACCAAATGATTATAAAATTTGAACGGCTTCATATTTCCTTGGGGTAAGGCACGAAGCTGAGTACATATACGCATGTGGTCCGACACTCCACCTGAGTCAAAGATAGCATGGGATTGAGGGAAGCTCGCAAGCCAGCAGCCATTAACCATGACTCTGTCCAATTTCTTACTTATACGATTCTCATCTTGACTGTTGTTCCACGTGAACATCGGCCCACTATGGGATAGATCAACAAGCTCACATACCCGAACAGCCTCTTGGAAATCAGTAACAGATCTTCTATCTCCTCCAGTATTCGTAGTGCTAGAGTGCTCCTCAAAAGATAACGCCACATTGAAATCACCTTGAATTATCCAAGGGTAAGTATCTCCTACCACAGAAGTTGAAATCCTCTCTGTTTCTTGCCAAAGATCCCTTCTCGCTATGGCATCATTAAATGCATAAACAAAGGAACTGAGAAAGTATTCCCCTGAGCTTTTACACCACACCCAACATGTGATCATCTGAGCGCTAGATGCAACATGAACAACCTCCACATCATCTGACCAGCAAACCCATATCCTTCCTAACCGGTGATAACTATAATTATTGATATAGCTCCAACCCGGAAACGTCGCTTCTACCACCTTCTTAAAGTGTTCTTCCTGAACTCTTGTTTCAACCAAACAACCTATAGATAACTTAGCAGCCTTCACCCAACTTCTAACTGCTCGTTGTTTGCGTGGCATGTTGAACCCACGCATGTTCCAAGCAAAGATCGACGACATCAGTGCTTCTTGAAAGAAGCTTTCTTATTTTGGTTATGAACAACCCACGCATTCCTCCCGCTCTTGCTTTTGCCACAGTTGGTTTGATTTGGCCCCTGTCGTTTGGTGATCACTACGCCGTTATTCCCAGCGTCCACAGCTACAACATTCTCTTCCCGAACTGATTCCCCCTCATCTTCCTCCTCTGGGATTTCCCCTTCTTAACGTAGACCTTGAAGTGCCTGAAACCGGCCAGGGGAACTTGTTCTTAGGTCTGGATGAGCATCTTTTGGTAGAGAGTGGGATATGGATTTACGACCCTGAGCACGAGTCTAGTCCTCCTGTGCATCCGTACCTCCGCGCCCTGTATGATTTACCAATGAGCCTGCTGACTCCTTCAACTCATCAATGAGATCCTTAGCCACATTTGCACTGGTTTTTTTCACTAGCTGTGGCAATTCCTTTTCTTCTGCAGTCACCTCCCTTCATCCTTACGTGGCAAGATAGCAAGAGATTGACTACCAGGCAATCTTTCTCAATATGTCCCCACTTCAAGCAGCTTCAACACCACGGAGGGAGCCATGGATAGCTTACCTCAACCGTGGCATCAGAGCCAAACTTGTCCACAAAACAAATCTTCTGGGGGAGTGGCTTCTGAAAGTCAACTTTAACGAGCATTCTGGCTACATCCAGCCGAACACATCTTTCCGTGTTGGGATGAAGTTTCACAAACTTCCCTGCGGTGCGTGCTAGGAAGCTTAGCCCATTTTTGGAATAAAGGTAGCCTGGTATATTCTTCAAATCAATCCATAGTGGCATTGCCGATAAATCCGGTGGGGTTTGAGCGGTTTTTGGATTCCATTCATACACCACTAGTGGCACATCATTTGAAGTATCACTTTTAGAAGTGATTAAAATATTTTTATATATCTTATATCATTTTCCTCATTTTCATGTATATTAATTCAGAAGTCACTTAATTAATTTATATATAAAATAAATTATGTATAAATAACTGTTACAAAATATGTATACATAATTTAATCTTTTAAACATTATTTGAGAGACATTATTTGAGGTAAACACGTGTCATTAGTAAAATAACTCTTAGAATTCTTAAAGGAATTGATTACTGCATCTGAATATATACTAAACGTTTTATTAAACTAACCACAAAATTTATAAAAAAAAGTCAATTAAGTGACTTTTGCTTGTGAAATTTAAAATTTGTTATAATATGCATGGTTGATGACTTTTATTATATATTTATTTTCATAAAATCAAAAACAAAACTCTAGAACTAAATTATACAAATACAAAATAACATAAGTAGTATTACAAATAATTATTTATGGTAAATTTTGTAGAATTATAGAAAGAATATATAATGTTTATCAATTTATTTACTTTTATCAGTTATGTATATATAATTAGATAAAATACTTTAACCTTTTATAGAAATAATTGAATGGTTTGATATCCTTATATAAAGAATTAGATTTGTAGGTGAGAAATTATTATAACATTTTCTGTTTTTCTAAAGAGCACATAGAAAATGTTTACAAGAGACTTCATTATAAAAGCATGCGATATATTGGTTTTATGAACTATAAGAAAACGTATTTTCTTTTTTCTTTAAATGCTAAAGTATTTCGTTGTTCACGTGCTAAAATAAAATATAAAGTATCTCAATTAATTATAATATTAATTTTATATTAATTTTTTTTAATGACAAAGATTTATATTGTTGAAATTTTTTTAATCTCACCATTCTTCTAAAATTATATATTGAAAATTTTGAATATCCAACTATTTAAAGTTAACAAAAAAAATTGTAATATTTTTAGTTATTATTCAAAAATTATATCATTGTAAACATAATATATTTCATATATATAATTACTTGCAAAATTGCGGACAAACACCTGGTTCTATTGTAAAAGACCAGCAATAATCACGCTGTTACATTTCTAGTGATTGACACAGGCAGTTTAATGCATTTTCCACACGGCTAGTGGTTTTATATAAACCCCGTATGGAAGTAATTCAATATAACGAGAAGAACATTAATGAAAAGGCAACTACTTTGGGTAGTATTATGACGACGATGTTTTTGTACACCTCCCCTAAATGTTCGATAGTATTTCTTTGATTTCATTATTCCACATGCCAATTAATGGGGTAATCATCTGCCATTTGATAGACCAACCACCATGTAATTTTAAAATTTGACCAGAAACTTAAAGGGAGAAAATAGATAACAATCTGATTACAATCTACGTCCACATATAATTAGAAGGAAGCATAAAATAAGATCATAGAGAAACTACAATAAAAACTTCTTAGAAAAGATAAATCTGTTATGGAAAGATAATCTTTCTCATTCATATGCTATTATATTTATACATGGGGATAAGAGATATTTATAAGTATCCCCTATATATTATTTGAGAAACATTACAAC
>JABAYD010003422.1:0-17862 GCA_014822095.1 Diplotaxis tenuifolia
GGTTGACTTCAAGTTTCAGATCAATTCTGCAAAACTGCCTTCTTTAAATGGTTCTACTATGACTTATTAGTAGTAGATAAAAATAGAATCCTAAATTAATAGATAAGATGTAATAAATGTGGCTAAGTAGTTTATTCATAATGATTTTCTTCTAATAGTATAGATTTTTCAGAGCAGAAATAATCAAAGAATATTTTTTTTTGATGGAATGTCAATTTTATTGATCAAAGAATAATAATTTCTAAAATTATTATATATAATAAAGTAAAATTCTTAGGGCAAAATATGACATGTGTCATTCTATCATTTGCTGAAGTTTTTTAGGCTCCATTACAAGAATCGTTGATTTCATTAGGATTTTTGTAGGCTTTTATGAATGATATGAGTTTGAATTATTACTACTAGTTTAATAAAATTAAATAAAAAGTAAAATTCTCACCTTCAACATCCTATTTGATGGATGGAAACTTCGATATGAAGGGTTCATTTTCATCGTCTTTTTCGATCTTTGACGGTTTCTTCTTCTTTATCTTCTTCACTTCATCAGTTTATGCTCGATTCGTTATTGTAAGTTCATCTTCTACCGATTTCATATCCGATGGAATGACGGTGGAAGTCTCGGCTCTAGAAATGTTATCAAAAAAATGATCTCCGTTAAAGATAAAGAGGAAGCCTGTGAACATACTTATGGGTTCATGGCGCTTGGTAACATGTTTTTAATTTGATTTATGGATTTTTTATGTTCATGGCAGCAATGTATATATCTGCCGAAAGTGAGTTTCTTGTCGAGATCCTAGCCCTAGATTCGTCAATTGTTTGTTTCTTTCCAAGTTCCGAGTACATCTAACGCTATGATTATTATGGGTAGGTGAAAATTTAGATTCTTTATTGAAAATTTTAGATATAAAAAGTGAATCATTGTTTGATTATACGAATTAAATAGTGAGTAGTGATGATACTTTGATGTATAACTAGTGTCTCTTATATGTGAGATATTGAAATTGAGTCTTCATTTAGTCAATGAGCCAATCATTTTTTTCCTCTACCAATATGAATTTTTCCTACATAGTATGAGGTTTTCTCTTTTTTTTTTCTCTATGAGTTTTGAATCTTATGTGTTTGTTGGTGTTTGTTTAAATGTTTGGACTCTTTTGAGATGTAACAACTGCACAAAGCGATGTCTATGTGGGAATGGGTTTACGCACATGCTCTACCTTTATGTTTCTCAATGTTATTTTAGGGAACTTGCATAGTTGTTGGCAAGTGTGATTTTCCAGTGTCCACCGGCATTTCAAGTTTGGGTCTTATCATCTACGCCTACAATTCCTACCTTGTTTCCCCTATATAGCACGTATGCGAGTATGGATTATCTTTTCTGGATGAAGGATGACATAATGGAACCGGAACTAGACAGGGATCCCTACCCCTGGCTGATCTGGTATATTTGGAAGGCTAGGAACGATAAGCTTTTTAGGGGAATTGATAGAGATCCACTGGAGTTAGCCTGTTATGCAGAGAGTGAGTGTCAAGCGTGGTTCCAAGCCGATGAGCAGGTTTTACCCCCACCTGAAGGAAATATAGATGTGGAAAGCCAGGTCAAAAGCCTAGGGAACATATGTTTGGTGGATGGTTCTTGGACTGATACAACACAGTTCAGTGGCTGTGATTGGGTTTGGATTGATAGTTTGGAAAATAGTCAGCTAATGGGTTTGCGTAATTTTAATAGAGTGGAGTCTACTTTGCACTCAAAGTTGGAAGCACTACGGTGGGCAATGGAGAACATGCTTCAACATTCGCCATGCCAGAGCTTTGGGACTGACTGCAAGGAGATGATTGTGATGCTCAGTAATCCCCAAGATTGGCCACGTTTCTTAACGGAATTGGAAAAGCTCATGACGTTGCAGACTTGCTTCTCAGACTTCAAGATCTTATATGTTCCCAGGACGTAGAACGGAGTCTCTGGTTCTTTAGCTAAGACTGCTCGATCTTTCTATCGAGAACTTTTATATGTTGGTTATTCTATTTCGGTCTGGATTCCCAGACCACCTCAAACTTGAGTAATAGATCAGCTGTTTGGTGTCAAAAAACAAAAAATGGCAACAACGATCATTGTTATATAATTCATAGATGAACTCACTAATAAATATCATATCATCTTCATATATATCACATCATTTAAATATCTAATTGTAATAACTTTGATATTTAAATATAAAAAAATTGTTTTTAAATAACTATAAAATGATTATTAATAACCTTTTACGATTTACATGTGTGAAAAAATTGAAATGTACACAAAGTTACATCATAAACTAAAAAATATAGAACATTTTTAAATATAAAATATATTTGATAAATTTGATTACGTTAATATATTTATAATATGTATATAAAGCAATCAATCACATAAATCAGAGGTCCATGACAATAGTTTGTTTGACTTTCTCAAAGCTAAATCATCACTGCAAATCAAAATAAATAAATAAACGCAAACAACAATATATTTTTTTACGAAAAAACAATATATTTAAGTTTCAAATTTGACTATTAACAGCAAACTTTACTCATTTTTTTAGTAAATATTTGATGTATTAACTAAAATCCACCTACGGTAGCTTACTATTTTACCAATAACTTACCATTCTCAATAAATCATTTCCCTAAATCACACATAACTCAACAGAAACGTTTTCTGTTTCTTCACGGATATATAAGGCTAATGACTTCCACTACAATCCAACAATCTCTTTCAAAATATATCTTTCAGAATATATATAAATCAGCCATTCTCTAATATCGAAGACCTCCTTAAAAAATCTCAGGAGATTTCATCCCCGGATTAACCAATCCGCAACTTCATGCGATCATCACCAACCCTTGAAAAAGTGGCTCAAAAGTCAAAACAACAATGTCTACAAAACTATGACTTTTAAGCCACCTTTTACGTTATTTTCACTAAATAATACATTATCATTTAAATTTCACATATTATTTTCATCAAAGTACTCGCTCGGCAATAATTAAATTTATTATATGTACAAAACAACCACATTTAATAAACAATATATCACAACTATAAAAAGATGATTTTCATTCTTAACCGATTATCCAGTGACTTAAACTTACCATAAGTAAACAACTATAACTTTAGTTGCAAACCAATTTTGCAAATAGATTAGCATATTAACGATTACATTGGATAAAATAGTTTCTTAATAGAGAATATTAAATAAATACACCATGCGCGTTCACCACGCGCGTAGGGTGGATCGACCCCTAGTTTTATCTATTATTTTGAAAAAGTTTCAAAATTGTGTCCAGATAATTTTGTTGTATTTCTCATAATATGTATGTGTCAAACAACTCTTACTCATATAAATTCACATTTCCCTCTTCATAAAGTTAAGATGCAGAAAACAAACAAAAAAAACACAAAATCTTTTAACAAAATCTCTCGATGTCCTCTTCTTAAAGTAAATACTTTGAGAACAAAGTGTAAAACACTAATTAAGTTCATTGATTGTGTTTTCGAAGCTGCAAACAATTTAACAAGTGGTTTTATCATGAAACTAGAAATCCAACAAAATTGTCACATATTACATGTGATTTACCGATTTAAAGAATGAGATCAAATCTCAACTCATAGTATTTATCTATTTTTAAAGGATTTTTCACATGTTTATTCTTTATTTATTATTAAACCAATTTTGTTTCATGATTTTCAAAATTTTATAATCTTAACTTAATAAATACACTTCATGCTTATTGTTTACATCAAACTGAATTTTGTGTACATGATTGTAACATTCCGGTTTGTTATATATAGAAAGGCATCAAAGAATTGATTTGGTTTCATATGTCACCAAAATTCACTTGTCTTTTCGGTTACACATTTTTTTAGATCTTCAGGGTTAAACGTACTTTAACTAGAATAATGAAATGATTGATAACTTACCGAGAAGTCGTTTGCGGTATCGTGTGAGTGATACCAAAGCACATGAAAAAAACATGTTGTGATTGTAGGATCAGTAAACAATTTTTTGAATCATTTGAACGAGGCCCACGCGTTGAAGAAGCGGGTTGGGGCGGTTGGGACATTACAATGACCTATTTAAATAAATAGCATTTATGAATGCACTTTCTAAAAATGATCTTTCAAGAATAGAAAGATCAAAAAAATCTTATAATTCTATGTTTAGCATCTTTATTATTTTTTTGGTTTAAACGTTTTAATCACTAATTCAAATCATATTTTCACTATATTTTTTTACAGCAAACATCATGTATTATTAATTCAAGAGAAGATGTTGGCTTGTGGAGCCAACCTCAACGGAATTATAGTGTTTACATGGGAGAAAATAGAGTTTTGTGATAGGGCATCTTTTGCAAGAATATCCGCTCTTACATTTAGCTTTCGAACAATAAAAGAAATAGAGAATAAAGAGAAAGAAGAGAGCAAGCTGATGAACTCGTTCCATTCCGACACCAAAGCTGACCAGCTTCACGAGCTGTAAACAGTCCGATTCAAAGGACATTGATGTCAATCCTAGCTGCAGGGAGCTTTTCATTGCATAAAGCAAGATAGTAAACTCTGCGTGCAATGGGGAGAGAACATGTTCCATACCGATGGAGCCGTAAATGTGTTCTCCGGTTGCTAGATCAAATACGAAACCTCCTCCAGAAAAACTTGAGTTTGTCACCCAAGATGCGTCCACTTGGTATCTCGATAGAGGTGATTCACTCTTCATGTTTCTGTTTTCCGGTCGATGAGGCCTTGGAGCCTCTCCTGATTCTGATATTACTTGAGCTACCCACCAGTTTTCTTCTTCGTCAACGGCATGTTGCAGGGTATTTGGGGGATTGATTTGTTTTCCATTAAAAAGCTTCTCGTTCCTTGCTTTCCAAGTAAACCAGATGATCCAGGGAAAGCTCAACAACACACATTCTGGGGCTCCGATTTACTTTGCTCGGAACAAAAGATAGTCAAAGTTTTCCAGTAAAGAACCTCGTGGGAATAACCCCGGATTTGTTAGTATGTTTGATAGTGCCCACGTCTGCAAAGCGGGAGGACAGAGAAACAAAAGGTGGTTTATGGATTCATCTCGGTCCCCACATCTAGGGCAAGTACGATCAACTCCGTAATGCATGTCTACAAGGCGGCTGCAGGTGGCAATACTTCCCGTAAGTGTTTGCCAGAGGAAGTGTTTTATTTTCCTCGGGGCTTTCAATTTTGGGGGAACAGAAATTCACACCGTTGATTTCCGTAAAATAAGGAACGTCAAGTTAACTCGACTTTCCCAGAGGTCCCGGATATCTGCTACACTACACGCTAAGTAATCAAGATACGAGAACAGAGAAGTAATAATATAAATCGTAAACAGATGCAAAGAAAGTTCTTATTCCGAATCTGCGTAAGAGTGGTACAACGAGAATTAGCCTTGGCCACAAGACCTGACGGCGAGTTTCCTAGTTCTAGCAACTTAAGTCTAAACCCTAGTTGAGACGCAACTCGATAACAAAAAACGGAAAGTTGCCTAAATTGCCTAAATTTTGGTGAAGTAAAAGCTCTGCGAAAATTGCTCTCTCTCTCTCCTTTGGCTTCGACCCTGTCTTTATATACTCCCTCCTAGGCGGCTTATCCCTTCCTTTTTGCCTAGATTCGAGTTTATCGGAAATCTTCCATTTATCCCCATCTTCCATATTTATCTTTGGAAAACTTGACATTTATCTTCGATCTTGACATTTATCTTCAAACTTTGACATTTATCTCTTTGTGAAAGAATTAGATAAACTGTCATTGCATTATTGGGCTAGATTTCGTCCACAGTCGTAAGTGGGATTTTATCGCGGTTTAGGACCTTTAGGGCCGTTTTGCGATTTTTACCGTTTCTTCGAGTTTTGACGAAATCGTTCCGTAATACGATGGCATTCTCGAATACCTCTCAAGTCAGTCGTATAGTTGATAACCTCTGGTGTTTCGTTCAACTATTACCGCTTTATACGACTTACTCGAGTCCTTTCGAGCAGACAAGTTTTATTCGTCGTCATCAGGAAGTTCCGCGGTGATACGGATCAGGGCGAGATGGGAGATGTTCCGATCGAGTTTTGGAGTGTGTTCGAGCCGAGAACCGTGGGCGTTGTGTCCGGGTCGTGACATGGCCAAGTTAGTGGTTTAACGGATGGTCTGGCCAGCTCGCGGATCTGCGAGCTGGCTTGTTTCTGGCCAGCTAGCCGATCGGCGAGCTGGCTTGTCTCGGGCCAGCTCGTCGATCGGCGAGCTGGACGCTCGTTCCAGCTCGCTGATCGGCGAGATGGCTTGTCCTGGCCAGCTTGCCGATCGGTGAGTTGGACACTTACTCCAGCTCTCCGATCGGAGAGCTGGCTTATCTCGGGCCAACTCGCCGATCGGCGAGCTGGACACTCATTCCAGCTCGCCGATCGACGAGCTAGCTTTTTCCGCGAGCTGGACGCTTGCTCCAGCTCGCCGATCGGCGAGCTGGCTTGTCTCGAGCCGGCTCGGTTCGGCCGGTCTGTCAAGCGGGTTGGGCTTGTTTGTCTCGGTCGGTTCGGTTCGTCTGGTTTGGTGAGCTGGATAGGTCCGTTGCTTCGGCGTTCTCCGATGATTTTTGTAGTTGCGAGTGTTTGGTTTGTAGAGTTTATATGTTCGGAAAGTCTTTAGAATTTTCTCCGATTTATTCCGCGACTACCTCGAACTTTGCGGACAGTTTTGGTCATTGATTCCGTCGTAACAGTTTTCGACCCCAACAAATTTCCAAATCGCTGGGGTAAGGGCATTTAAACTTGGTTCTGAAGCTGTTTCTGCATCCCTCCCTTGCTTTAGTTCTTCCGTAAGCTTATATCCCGATTTTACAGTATACAGACCTGATTTCGTATAGGTCCAGCAGTATCCATAAGTGGTTGGCCGTATACTCCGTATCAGAGGAATGTCCCCTGGGTCCATCAGTGCTTCAAGGGCGTCTACTCTCCCTTGTTTGGAGGATTGATCAATAAGATTGTTCACAAAGAGAATATTATCTTGATAGACTCTGTTATCATTCGCCGATCTCGGTGGCGATATTGATATCCAGGGGTCTAGCTAAACCCGAGTATTATATTCCAAGCCAATCGTCTTCCTTAGACCTTCTCGTAGAAGATTTTGTGCTGCCAGTATACTCTTCCACCCATAAGACGGGGAGTTTGAGGTTTTTACTTCCATTGAGCTTGTGTGTCTAAAGTACCTTCCTTTAAGAATTCTTGCTAGTAGAGAAGTGGGATCATGCAGCAATCTCCAAAGTTGCTTGGCAAGTAAGGCAAGGTTGAAATTCCAGAGGTCTCTGAACCCTGACCCCCTTTCTCAAATGGTAAGCAATTTTTTTCCCAAGCAATCCAATGGAGCCCTCGGTTATTTGACATTGTACTCCACCAAAATTTAGCAATTGCTCCTTGTAGTTTACGTATGATATCTAAAGGTAACAAGAAGCATGACATCACATAAGTGGGAAGGGATGCACTGACTTTAGAAGAACCTCTTTGCCTCCTTTAGATAAAAGTTTGGCTGACCACGAGTTTATCCGATCATTGAGGCGATCCCTAATAAAAGCGAAAACCTATCGTTTAGATCCACATATCTTCTCAGGGAGTCCAAGGTAGACTCCCATACCGCCTTCCTTGTTGATCCCAAGTGTCTGTTTCAGTTCTCTCTTCGGATCCTGTCCCACTTTACTCCCAAATAAAATCGAAGATTTCGATGGGTTCAGTTGCTGTCCCGAAGCCCTCCCATACAGCTGTATAATTCTTTTCAGCTCAGCACACTGCTGGACATCCGATTTACAGAAAAAGAGGCTATCGTCTGCGAAAAGGAGGTGGGATATAGTCGGGCTAGCTCTTGCGATCTTTAACCCCGTGATCCTACCCTCCTCCTCGGCGGCCTCTAAGTTGAGAGATGAGTGCTTCCGTTAATAGGATAAACAGAAATGGAGATAAAGGATCACCCTGACGGAGCCCTCGAGAAGGTTGGATGTTACCTTTTGGTTCCCCTGAGAATAATTTGATAAGATACCGAGGACACGCACAATCGGATCCAATTTACCCACAATCGGATCCAATTTACCCATTTTTCCCCAAAACCCATTTTGAGTTAGAGAGCTTCGAGAAAATTCCATTCCACACGGTCGTAAGCTTTACTCATGTCTGTTTTTATTGCGAAAAATTTCGCTTTGCACATGGGGTTCGTGCGGAGGGCATGGAAAGCTTGTTGAGCTAAGAGGATATTATCAGAGATTAGTCGCTTTGCCACGAAGGCAGATTGAGTCTCCAGAACTAGTTTCGGGAGGAAATTTTTTAATTTCGAACATATGAACTTTTGGTAGCTGACATTACATAGGCTGATGGGCCTAAACTCCGTCATCTCCAATGGACTTTCTGTCTTTGGGATCAGGAAAATGTTCGTTTGGTTTAACCGTGTATCAAAAGAGTCTGTTTCGAAGAAGTTCCTTACCATCATGATCACATCCCTCGCCGTCACCGCCCAGAACCGTTGGTAGAAAAGACTTTTCATACCATCCGGTCCTGGTGCCTTATTTGGATTTATGTCTTCCACTGCCTTTTTTATTTCTAAGTCCGACGGAGGCTGTATATGATTATGGATGGAGTAAAGAGTTCCTGAAAATACTCTGAGGCCACTTTTTCAATGCTGTTATCATTCTCTGCCCATCCACCTCGTGGTTTCTTTAGTTTTATGATCCTATTCCGGGCTCGTCTTTGTTTCGTGGCTACATGGAAAAACCGCGTGTTCCTATCTCCATCTTTTAACAATAAGGCTCGGCTCTTTTGTCTCCAGTATAACTCTTCCTCTCTAAAGGCCGCGCATAGGTTCCAAAGGTTCAAGATCTCTTCTCTTGGAATCGTTGGATCCATTTGTGCTTTTTCAAGCTATTCTTTGAAATCTAACATGTAGGGACCGGTGACCCTCACCTTCCAAATGGCCCCATCCCGATTCTATGGCTTCCCGGAGTCCATCTTTTTCCAGCCAGCGTCTATCAAACTTAAAGGATTTTCGAAGCCTTACTGCTTGAGATTGGATGCGTGTTAAAACCGAACGGTGTTCAGAGCGCCATAGTCGTAGATACTCCACACTGGTGTGGGAAAAGTGGTGGTGCCAATCTTCGTTTCCTACAGCACGGTCAAGTCTGCATTGAACTTTTACGTAGCTACGGTATCCAACCCATGACATTGGGTTACCCTTATATGTAAACTCCACCATGCCACAGCCGGCAAGCATGGATTTGAACGGCAGGAAGGATGTCTCAGGCCTCTTTCACCCTCCTTTTTTCTCATGGTTTCCTATAATTTCATTGAAGTCTCCACACATGAACCATGCTCCTGTTCTAGTAGTACTTATTCTGGTTAAACATTCCAAAACATATTCTCGGCACTCAATGACCGGATCACCGTATACAAATGTCATAAATACTTTGTGTTCTTCTGCGGTAGCTTCTATGTCGATCATTCGTTTATCATAGTACAAAATCGACACATCGTTAGAATCCATATAAAACAGTTCAAGTCCACCGCTTCTACCTTCCGGTTCCACGGTAAACAATTTATTATAACCAAAAGAAACTTGAAATTCTTGCAAAAAAGAACGATTGTTTTTTGTTTCAGATAAAAAAAAAAGAAAAGAAGGTGCAAAGAAACGATGCAACTCGCGAAGATGTTGCTTGGTCAAGTAGGCTCCCGTCCCTTGACAGTACCAGGAAATTGTATTCATATCTTCTTACTGGGTGGTTTCTGGGACACCACCGAACCTGAAACAAGAGACGAGATCGTACTTTTAGCAGATAATAACACCTCATGACGAGGGACAGTAAGAGAAGTGGATTGTTTTGGGTTACCCGAGTCTTGCTTTGGATGATCATCCTCTCAAGGCATTCATCTTTTTCGACGCTTGTAGTGCTTTCATATCGGCCTTGAGAGCTCCTCTTTTTTGCTTCCATTCCTCGAGCTTTGCCATGGAGGGTTCCTGCCTGTGAGATGCTTTTAGGGAACGGTTTGTTGTTCCTCATTTGATGCATGGTAGTCCGCTGAGTGGACTTCACGGTCGCCTTGGATATTGTTGTAACATTATCCTTTTGCACATCATTAGCTGGAGAGAGTTGTGATATAGCTTCTATTATCTCTGCATCATACCCTGGCTCATCTACCAGTAAATCATCATTTTGTAACATAGCTTCATCCATAACTACATCACCATCCATAACTACATCTCTAAATTCATCAACTAGCTTATCTACTTCCGCTTCTTCTTCCCTATACATTCTCATATCATCTATCTGTTTTGATCTCATTAGATTTTCTAGTTCTAGGCCATCTTCCTCTGTTCCAATCTTACTTCTAAGCGGAGATGATACCAACTTGTTTTCTGGTAGAGGGGAGTGGGGGACCTCTGTCTCTTATGATGACGGTACCTCTATCTCTGGTTAAGAGAGCACGAGGGGAATGACAGAAAATCAGGTTGGTGGTTCTTCTCGGTTGAGTCTGAGTACATGATTGCTTTTCCTTTGAGCCGTCGCAGCTTCTCCTCAGAAGTCTCATTGTGGTGGATTACGAGAACTCCGTTTCCTTGTCCCCCCGTACCACTACGTCCTCTTATCCCTCCAGAAATTGTTTGCTGCAAATCTGCCCTTTCCAGAGTAGTGGCTCGCTGAAACTTCGAGTTGGTAACTGTACTAGATGGGCTGTTATCCTTTCCCCCATTTGGGTGAATGCGGGGTCTCCAGACTTGTTGAGAAGCTTGGGAGTATCGAGAATTTTGGTGGTCCTTCTGTCTATAGGCTTCACGTCCATGCTGGTAATCACTGAGGTTCTGTCTCGGTCTAGAGTTGAATCCCGACGTGTACCTACTGTTATGACCTTCCAAGCGGTTCCACACTGTGGATTTTTGGTGGGATCTTGGGTATCGCTCTTCCTTCTCATCCCTCCTTTTCTCCATCTGATTCTTTGGAGCATCTCTGCCCGAGGATGGTTTGGATGTCCAGTAGCTTTCTGAATCCTTCTGTCTCTTTCCTCCTCTGGATTGACCAGGATATAGAGCTCGAGAAGGTGATTTCACTCCACTCGTAGGAGACCGAGATCTTTTGTTAGATAGGACTGGATCCCTGAGATTCCGTGATGTGCCATGCTGATGCTGGAAAGCCGAGTCTTGTGCTCCTAAGAGGTTTAAATCTCGAAGTCCTTTATCTTTTGTTCCCGTTCCTCAGGGGACAAATCTGGGCAGGAGTATAGATCGTGAGAGATCCGATTGCACGCAAAACAGAAACGGTTGAGCCCTTCATAGGTCATAAACACTTTTTCAACATCTCCATTGGGAAATTCCACCTTAGCCTCCATCTTGAGAGGACTGTCATCATCGATGGAGACTTGGAGTCGAGCATTTTTGGCATCAATTGCCTCTCGCTTCCCCAAAGCTTTAGCTATGGCTTCGAAGGTCTCATCATTCCAGAGATGGACAGGAACTCTGGTAATCTTTATCCAAAAAGGGACTGTATTGGGAAATTTTTCCTTGGTTGATGGCTCCCAGCGTTCAAGAGCAAAGATCCAGTGGTTGAAATTGCATGGCCTATTGGTTAAGACCACCTTGAGGTCTTCTTCTTTGTCAAAGTCAAACTGGAAACGTCCATTGCCTAAATTCACATCACGTACTCTGCCCTCTACATTCCAGATTCTTGCTATTGGGAGAAGCGTCAGCATCGCTTCTACACTTCTACCTCTATGTAGAACTCTTCCGATTAAGGTTCTCTTGAACCTTTCAGTCGCAGCCGTGAGATCACATGCTGGCATACATATGATCTCGTCCTCCTTTTCCAGATCCAAACGACGCCTTGCAGAGGAAGAGGTTCCCCCATGAACATTATCTATCTATTTATTCTATCTATCTATTATATCAAAACATTATCTATCTATTTATTCTATCTATCCATGAATATTCTCCCTCCATTATCATATCAAATCACTGATGATGGTGGGAGAATATTCATGGATTTGTTGCTAATTATTAAAATTTGGAAAATCAGTTGTGATTTTTCGTTTTCAAAGGGGGAAAGCTTTGATCGAGGAGTGTCACGGCTAGAAAGAAGATTATGAGTTTCAAAATTCTTGCTGAAGCAGAACACACCTCACAAGGTTAGTTGGTTTCTATTGTGTTACAGATACATTGATTTGACACAAGGGAAGTAATAACAGTCCTTTTGTTGTTTCCTTTTATTTTATATCTTTCTTCTTTATGTCAGTTACACTGAACGTTTTCTTGAGTTATGCATATATGATTACTAAATCTCTGTTTTAGATAAAATGATTACTTTTATGCCTAAGTTAGAATGATTCTCATCTGTTCTGCATGCATGTGGGGTGGGACTTGCTGCTCTATATGAGATCAAAGGGAACTTCTTCCCTAAATTTTTTGATTAACTCTCCTAACTGAATTTAAGTAATTTATCTTTTTGTCCGGATAGGTTTTCACAATGGACCCATTAATTCGCCATCTGAAAAACGAAACAAAAACAACGATAGGAAATAAGTAGTATATGCCTACTTCAAACCTACTGTTCAAGTTTTCTTGTAAGATCTGCATTTTACCATTCATTGTTGTTCTTCTAGAATCTGCATTGAGCAATAAAAGTATTATATGCCCACAGATGAATGCTCACATTTGACATTGTAATATATTTTTTTGTGAGAGGGTTCATTTCTAAATCAATGCATGTATTAGATTGCAATGTGTTCATACACTTATCGCGGATGCTTTTGATAAGTACACGCAAGGCTTATCTTTGTACGGTCCTTATCTGGATGATCCTTTGTGAATCCTCATGCTATTCGCTTTGGTGCTGCATTTCATTACTATCATAACGATGTCCATTTCAGATCTTTTATTTGAGTGATGCAGTTATTCTACTGCCGTAACAGACTAACAGGTGCTAAATTTGGATCGATTCTGGATGAAGAACTGAAACAAGCTGCTTAAGTGAGGAAGTGAGGGTAGATCTTGGAGAAAAAATTAGCAAAGAGAGGACTGGCAATGAAGTTTGTATCTGATCTTCGTTCTTGCTGGATATAGCTATTTACGCTGCAATATTTATTTTTAGAGGTTTAGCGTTAGCGCGTTACATAACTTGATTTCTTGGTGCAGATCGTCTTGACGATATCTGGAGATGGACCAGTATCAGCAGTAACGCATCTTTCTGTTGTCTTTGCCTTACTATCTTCATCCGAGTCTGCACCATCAGAGAAGTTTAGCAGGTACAGCTCATTTCTACTCTTAACATTCGGGAACTTAGCAATTCTGGTTCCTGTGACATTGCATCTTACGTGGATGTAAATATGTATGTTAGTAAGTTTGACGGCTTAGCTTGTATAAAAAGTATATATAGTTCAAAAAATAAAAATAAAATAATATATTTAAAGAGCGTAGCATATTGTATAAAAGAAGAGCGACTCTTTCTTGACATGTTGATTTTGTTTGTTAGGACAAACGCCACACTAAAAGACAAGCTTCTTTCTGATGATATTATTTGTTAATATTGTCTATGTGGCCTCTTTCTGATGATACTATTGTCTAATATTGTCTATGTGAATAAATGCTTTACGAATAATTGAAACTAGGATAGTACCCGCCCCGCTTTAAAAGCGCGGTATTATGTTTGTTGAAAGGTATTAATATGTTTGTTTATTCACTAATTTGTTTAGGTGTAATTTTGATTTGTTTCAAGATTGTATTTTGTGGTTTTATGTTCAAAAATATAGGAACTGTTTGATTACTTATTAATTTGGTTTGATTTGGGTTTGGTTAATTTGTTTTTAGTTTGGTTCATGTGTTTATTTTCACGGAAAAACTTTTTTTAGACGTTCCATCTATAAAAAAGATACTTGCATAGAGTTAAGAGTTTCACATAAGATATTTTCGTTGGAAAGTTCCCAATACTACTCCAAAACTGTAAGTATATATCGTTTGTCGATAGGAGAAAAAGAGCACCATTGACTGTTTGACACCATCTGATTTTTATTTTATTTTCTGCTCTATCTCCAAACTCTTGAGATAATCAAAATAGTAGACAAATATCAAACAGGAAACACGAACATACGTATTATGCGAGTATGAAAACAGAGTAACAAATCATATTAATATACCATAAAAACTTGATTTCCTGCAACAAATCAACTTTGAACAGACAAAGTTAGAAGTCTTTAACTTCGTAATTGTTGAATTTTCAACTACAATTCAGAATAGCATCCTCAACACTCATAACGAAGCAACAAAACTGAATCCAGCCACAAACATAACAGATATAAACTTGACCAAAAACCAAAACTTTATAATGACCCATTATTTGAAAACGTAAGCAACTTGATCCAAATTAAATCCTAATTCCAATTTAGATAGAAAATAACCTGAATCAAATTAAACGTTTGACAGGAATCATCAATTAGGTTCTAACGTTACTTGAATCATCAATATGCACCTGATGGTTGCTTTTTCTTTTCACTGTTCTTCAAAACTCAAAAATGACGACGACTTTTTGGAGAATCTTGTTTAATTCAATAGGTTAAATTTAGGTCTTCCGAACTAATTGGTTTATTTAATTAAACTAATTGGTTTGTTTAATTAAATGGTGAACATATATATCAGATTGTAAGTTTGTTTTTATATTTAGTATCAACTTGTTTAATAAGTCCAAATTTAAAATATGCCAAGGTAAATTTCCAAACAGGACCCTAAATTAATAGATTAGATAGTACTTTATTATTGTATCATAATGGTTGTTCAAAAAAAAATTTGTATCATAATGAGGCACGTTTGTTACTGGTATTAAAAAGCACAAGACCAATTTTATTAATTGAAAAGCTCTTATATTGCATTGTTTTGTTCCTACTATTCATGTTGACCATATTTCTATCAAAGTTGGAGGGGTCAGATTTTTATTTTAAAAAGCCACACTGATAAAATTAGTTGGAAGGAAGACGAACGGTGTTGGAAGGCATAAAGAGAACCTTGCATAGAGTTAGTAAGAAAAAACGAGTGTTACCAACCCATTTTACCAGCAACACAACATCATGTCAGCCAAACGATATTCACAGGCATCGCCAGTAATCTTAATGACTAAGTTCATCTACTTTATTTGATACATGATCAAAATACGTAAAAGCTAGGAATGCTTTTGTATTTTAAATCAAGATTCTCGAATTTTCGTTTATAGTTAAGAAGACCTATAAAAAAAAATTCATATGGTTTGATACTTTCACAGGATCAAGATATGGTTTGGAAGTAGTTGATACGCGTATAGTTAGTTGGAAAAAAAACAATTGCTAATTTCCTCAAATGTAATGCTGGATCTTCATGGGTAAATTCAAATCACTCTAGTGATGCTTCATGGATTTTACGTGATGAAAATGAATGTACAATCTTGCATAGTCGCCGAGTCTATTCCTATATGCGCACGAAAATAGAGACAGACTTGTTAGCTCTTTTTTGAGCGGTTGAATGCTTGCAAAATCTACACTTCTCCAATATTATTTTTGAAACTTCCTCGAAGAGCCTACGTGACTTTTTCTTACAACCTGATAATCAGCCTAGCCAAAGCATTACTCGCCACAATATCTTTTTCCTTCGGGCAAAGATTGATTCATGGAGTTTGGACCACACTCTTCCTGAACGCATTCCTGAACGCAATGAAGCGGCCGATGCTATTGTTCTAAGTGTCATTCAAGATCTGCGTCATCAGTCGTACATGGTGTGGCTACATCACCCGAAATGCTCTGGTATGGCTACATCACTTACTGTCTTTGAAAGCTCCGCAATAAAAAGTTTTGGCACTACTATTGTGTTGTCTACTAACACTCTTTATTATCTCTTTTGCACTCTTGTTATTTGTATTTGCTTAAACTTTAACATTCACGAGCATTATAAAAAAAAAGATCAAAATACGTTTTATCATATGCTAATACTTCGTAGCCCACAACCTTTATGTACTCCACCAATATCAAGTATTTCTAAGTTTAGGTTGGACACATTTTTTTCTAAAAAGCTTCCACTCCTTCACGGAAACTATTTGAAAAAATCATCGCTCAGGCAAATATAATTTCTAAACTTCAGCTCTTGATATCATTAGATATTATATAAACAAAGATAGCATGTAAATAATTTTCACAAAACATATAATTATTTTTTTGAAACAAAAAAATTCAAACTAAACACTTAATTACGTCAAAATGAACTGTACTTTGCGATTAATAAATTGTTCGTCTTTACTCAAAATAATAGTCAAATTATGAAATAAACACTAGGAGAAAAAAATATAATAACTTAACCCCAAAATAATTATATAGCCACAATGACAATAAGTAACAGCGGTGTAACTAATTTATTTTTTTCCAAAATAATATAATTAAAGAACGTTAATTTTATAGTTAAGTATATATCATGGAACATAAAAAATGTCGATCCATTTATAAGTATTTTTCAAATAATTTTGATATTTTTCAAATAATTTTCACATCAAAATTATTTTAAACATTAAGTAAATAGTACAATCATATAGTGTAGTATTTTGTGTGTTTTAATAAATATTTTAGTTTGATTTTTTTTTATTTAATCAAAATATGATTCGTTTTGTTTAATAATTACTTCTTATGTGATTTTGTAGTGATTTTATAAAACGATTTCACATAAATAAATGTCCTATATGAATTATATGATTGCATTTTTTTACAAAAATAATGTCAAATATATAAAGAATCTACTCGTAGTGCGAAGCACCCCTGCCCTAGTTTTTAATAATCATATGTATATTTCAACTGCAGTTATTCTAAATTTAATTATAAGGTGACATAATTTTATTGCTGCTTTGACCTACTAAATTTGTGTTTCTGTAAGTGGATTTTTTTTACAAAAAGAAATCTCTGTTTCATAAGCAGAGGCTGTGAACCTTGATGACTTGATTTTGACGTAACAAACCAGATCTGCAAACGACATAGTATATGTCTTCACATTTGTGAACTTTTTACGTAAATTTTTGGGCTCAAAAACAACAGAAACCTAAGAGCACGCGCATCGGTGGCCTCTCCTCTCAAATTTCCAGATTAATATAGAAAAATTAAATAATGAAGAGAGCATAGACTATTGTGAATCGTTTCTTTATAAAGAGATGCATAAACAAATTTAAAGAGACTTCATGCACATGTTAAAATGTAGTGGTTTAAAAGTCAAAACAAATTTTGACCGCAATAAATGTTAAAAACAAAAAAATAATAATATGTAATTAGCTGTTAATATTTAATAATTTTGAAAAAACAAATTCATCATCTATGCTCTAAAGTACCTATGAAAGCTTCTCTATGTTAAAATTTATTCATTATGATTCAGATGAATCCTTTAACCATATGATTTTCGGATAAAATTAAAACAAAAGCGGAAACATACATGTATCCATTTCTCTTGAGATCTGAAGATTAGAGAATGGATCTTCCAAAGCTAAACTCTTTTGTGACTTTAGTTCTCAATTGATGGGATATTGAGAGTTCCTTATTTTTGGCTAGGATTTGCAATGGGAACCAAACTCTCCTTTTGTCACGGTTTAATTTCTAGTTTATATTTCATACCACTTATGCTCAAGCCTTTTCCTTATTCACAAAACTGACCACTTATTTAGGCTAATTAATTAATGACCCTAATCACATTTATACCTTAACATATGTGACCCCATATAAATAATCTTACAATCTCCCATTGGGTCATATATGTGCCTTAGAATGTGATAGATCGTATGAGCGCTCTTTATGTCATTAATCCCAGAGCATAAACAATCTCGT
>JABAYD010003423.1:0-11976 GCA_014822095.1 Diplotaxis tenuifolia
TCCATCGACGCTCTTCATCTTGCGCCGAAGTCTGCGGAACTCTGAGACCTTAGCCTTCTTCGCATCCTTTGCCATGAGAAAATAACTCGCAGACTTCCCAAGATCGTGCTCCAAGTCGCTGATCCTAGCCTCGAACTGAGACACCTCCGCGGAATGCGCGTCTTTGATCACCTTCAGTTTCCCTTCGAGCTGAACGGACCGCTCCTGCGAATCAGCCAACTCCTTCGCCAAGCGCTCGACTTCAGACCCGCACTCGCTAATCACTCCATCGATCAACGAAACAAACTGAAAAGACCAAGATACACAATCAGACACCATTTTTTTTTTAAAAAAATTTAGGTGTATTCGCGAATCTATACCTTGGCACGGTGTTGCTACATCAGACCCGAGCTCAGCGCCTTGCTCGACGAGGGACCAACCTCCGAACCTTTCGTGCATCTCTTTATCTTGGGTGCATCGGGGTTCTCACAAGGTCTCTTACGACCTTTGGCTGGAGCAGCCACCGTCGCGCTAAGTGACGGAAGCCCTAGAACGATCACCCTCTTGACTGGAGGAGAAGGCTTCGAGGCTGCAGGCGGCTTGACCTCGGTGGGAGCCATGAGTGTTTCGACCTCAATGGGAGTCGCTGCAGTCTCGATCTCAGCAAGGATCGGGACCGCGGGCAAACTCGACAGCTCGATAGTAGTACTCGCCGCAGGTTCAGCTGCGACACTTGCCAACTTGTCTGGAACAACGTCTGACTCATCCACAGGAACGGGCGGATCCGTTGGGGCTGCACAAGTCAGTGCCGTAGCTTCCTCGGCGTCACAGCGATCCATCTCTTAATGGAACGAGAGGAACTCAGAGATGCGAGCATTCTCCACGTTTACCGTGGAGTTGGCGGCAGCTGGGACGTCATGGCTTTGTTGATCAGCTTGGGGAGAAGACATCTTGAAAGACAAGTTTTCTAGAGAGAAGTTGGAAAAATTTGAGAGATTGGATATGTGTGAAGTAAGCAAGAAGTGTTGATTCAATACTTGTAGAAAAAGAAGAGCTCATCTTCCGCGATAAGAAAAATTGCAGCCATGGATTTCGATTAAACAACTTCACTCGCCCGCAAAAACCTTCGTTGAAACTTGCGAGCTGGGGGGCTAGCTTTTGGTGTCAAAAACGGTAATATCGAAATCAACGTCCAACCCGAAACCGAAACATCCAACCCGCCGCACAATCACGAGCAGGTTCGATCAAACAAGCTCGCTATACGGCGAACTGAACCAACCGGTTCAGCTCGCCGTACGGCGAGATGGGACGTCCCGGACCATCTCGCCGTACGTCTGGTTCACTCAAATCAGCTCGCCGTATGGTGAGCTGATCGTCTCACTGTACGGCGAGCTGATCGTCTCACCAACAGCCCGCCGTACGATGAGCTGAACCGTCCTGGTTTGGTTCACCGTAAGTCGAGCTGACCAATCCGAGTCTTGCTCCCCGCACACCCGACACGAAGCGTCCGTTCCTCAACTCCAATAATGCTCTGAACCATGATCAGAATGTCTCTTGTTTCATCTCGATCCATCTTACCAATCGAGTTTTATGATAAAAACAGTAAAGTCTCGTTTTCTCGTAAAAACTCAAGTAAATCGTGTAAAACGGCAGCGGTTAGACAAAACATTATATATCGTCAAACTATATGGTTAACTCGAGACTCCTTATGAGAACAGTATTGTATAAGGAACCGATCTCGTCTAAAGTCGTAAAACGGTTTTATCGCAAAACTACTCGGAGAGTCCTAAAATGCGGTAAAAGTCTATTTACGATTTAAGCGAATTCAAGCCCAAAGAGATAATGACGGTTTGACCATTTACTCTCATAAAGAAGATAAATGTCAAGTTTGAAGATAAATAGAAGATTTTCGAAGATAAATGGAAAAATCAAGATAAATGGAAGATTTCCGATAGACTCAGATATAGGCGAAAAAGGAAGGACTACACCGCCTGAGAAGGAGTATATAAGCAGAAGATTGGCAATAAGAGCAGAGGACGAATTTTAGACCTAGAAAAACGGCTGTTAGCTTAGGGGAATTTAGGACTTAGGTGGCTAGACTAGCAAGTCGGATCCTTAGAACGTTTCATCGTCTAAGTTCCGCGATTCTCTTTGTAACAGCATTCTCAATCTCTTTATCAATAATAGCTCTTACGCAAATTCTTCATCTATATTCTCTTCATCTTTTTTTTTCGTTTTAGTGGTTTCCGCAGAGATCCAAGACCTCGGGAGAACTAGGGTTTTCCCTAAGTTTCCATATTTGACAGAAAATTGACAGTGTGGATTTCGGTTCCCACACCGATAATGCAATGACGGTTTATCTATTAATTGCACGAAGAGATAAATGTTAAGTTTGAAGATAAACATCAAGTTTGAAGAGAAATAGAATATTTCCGAAGATAAACATGGAAGATTAAGATAAATGGAAGATTTCCGGTAGACGCGAATCATGGCGAAAAGGAAAGGTCAAACAGCATATAAGGGAGTATATAAAGACAAGGTCGAAGCCAAAGGAAAATACAAGACAATTTCGCAGAGTTTTTACTCCACCAAAAACTTAGGCAATTTAGGCAATTTTCCGTTTCTTGTTATCGAGTTGCGTCTCAACTACGGTTTAGTCTTAGTTTGCTAGAACTAGGATACTCGCCGTCAGCTCTTGTAGCCGAGGCTGATTCTCATTGTACCACTCTTACGCAAATCCAGAATAAGAACTCTCTTTGCCTTTCTTTCCGATTTTATATTTCTACTTTGCTATTCTCGTATCTTGATTGCTTAACGTGTGGTTTAGCAGATATCCAGGACCTCTGGGAAAGTCGAGTTAACTTGACGTTCCTTATTTTACGGAAATCGACGGTGTGAATTTCGGTTCCCACAAAAACTAAACAACGATCATCGAGAGCAACGTACAAGTATCCAAAAAGGCCACGGATCGGATCAAGCATTGTAATCAGACCACACACGTGCCATGCTCGGTCGCTACGTAGCGATCGAGCACGTACACGCTCGGTCGCTACGTAACAACCAAGCTCAAGCCAAAGCTCGGTCGCTACGTAGCACCCAAGATCAAGCCAAGCTAGGTCGTTACGTAGCGACCGGGCACGTACATACTTGGTCGCTACGTAGAGACCGAGCTCAAGCCAAGTCCAGTCGCTACGTAGACCGAGCATAGTTCACATCACTAACCTTAGCCACGATTTACTCTTGGTCTTGTTCCTTCTGTTTCCTCTTCTCCTTATATCCTTCCTGGTCTCCATCTTCACATGCCTTGCACTCCACGAACACACACACCAGAAACCACCGAACCTTACACGGTTCTCACCAAAACCGAATTCTCTCTCTTTCTTTGTCTCTGTATTTTTGTAGAATTTTGCCTGGGCAAAGTGATTATGTTTTCGTGGCCTATGACTCTCCTTTTTTAAGCAAAGGTCATGAAAACTTCCCATGGACGAACAGGCACAAATGGATGAGAGAAAAGGCACTAACCGCTTCATTTGCACCTTCTCGCTTGCATCCGACCAACTGCTCCTCTTTGGCGTGTAACTCCTCCTTTCCTAGGCCTATTCTGATTAATTAGCAATTATCTAATTGCCCAGATCTAGCCCACGAAAGCCCACTATATTTGGATCCAAGTGGATCGGTCAAACCAACCCTAGGCCCCTACCGTCCCAAACCTCGAGCTGCCCTGACCACCAACCCGACTCTGAACACTTTGTCCAGCTAAGGTGAGCTGACCTCGAGCTGGCCTAGCTGACTGAGCTAGTATCTCAGCTCGGGGAGCTGGCCAAAGCTTACCTGAGCTGGAACAAGCTGACCTGATATCCCGGGTGCTGTCCCGAGCTGGCCCGGAGCTCTCCCGAGATGGCCCGAGCTGTCCTGATCTTGGTCGAGCTACCCCATACTCCTTCCAGCTATCCTTTGCGTGATTCCTTTCTGATTTGGTCAAGTCTCAACTTCCTGATGCACTAACCCCTTCCCCTGACCATGATACCTTCATGGTTAGGTCATAAGACCTTAATGGTACGTCCTTCTGTATCATGGTCCGTGCCCAATGATCCTATCCAGGATCACATGTGTTACAAAGATAGCCAATGATCTTGGCAAGCTGGCCGAGACTGAGGAATATACCCTTCGACTCGATCATACTCTGAACCGTAATTGGAACAACTATTGTTTCGTCTCGATCCGTATTATCGCTGAGACTTTACGATAAAAACCGTTAAGGACTTGTTTTCTCTTAAAGAATCGAGCAAATCGTACAAAGCGGTAACGGCTAAACGAAAAATGCCAAAGATTGCCCAAACTCTACGATTGGCTCGGAGTGTTTATTAAAAACGACATCGTCTCATGGAAAGATCTTGTCTAAAATCGTAAAACAACTAAAACGTAATACGGCCTGAAAGTTCCTAAAACGCAATAAAGGCCCACTTACGACTTTAGATGAAATCCAGCCCAAAGGTATGATGACGGTTTACCCATTATTTGCAGGAATATATAAATGTCAAGTTTGGAGATAAATAGAAGTTTTCCAAGGATAATTATGAAGATCGAGAAAAATGGAGGATTTCTAAGGAAGAGATAAGTATGAATCGGGGCGGAAAAGGAAAGACCAAACCGCCTATAAGAGGAGTATTTAAGGAAGAAGTCGAGCTAAGAAGCAAAGAATTTTTTTCACAACTCATTTAGACTTAGAAATTTCTGCATTTAGAAACTTTAGACTTTATTCTCGACAAATTTGGTTTCTATGACATGCACTCAATTACTAGACAAACTCGCCCAGGCAATCCGATCTCTTGTCCAGTTCTATTAGTTGAACTACGTTCGGCTTGATCCTGGTAAGGGGTACGTAGGCAGCCTTTCCTAAGGTTTAGTCCGAAATAAATCAAAACCTTTTTTCGTATCTTTTTCACCTTTTGTTATCGAGCTACGACTCTACTAGGTTTTAGGTTGCTAGAACTAAGATAACTCGTTGACAGCTCTCGCGGCCAAATTTTTTGTAATCTCTTGTAATAATCGTAACGCGCTTATTCGGATTCGAAATAAGATCTTCTTTCTTTATAAATTTGTTTTAAGATGTTTTTCATATTTTCCACATTTATTTGGTCACTTGTCGTTGGCTCTCGCCAAGATTCGGGACCTCTTGAAAATTAGGGTTTTCCTAAGTTTTCTTATTTTACGGAAAATTGACAGTGCGAATTTCGGTTCCCACACTTCTTAGACTTTTTCTCCCTTAGATAAAAAAGAAACAACTTCCATACGAATAAAGGAAACATTATACAAAACTTTCATCGTATAAATTAAACCTAAAATGGAAAAACGTTTTCTACGACCACGGGCATACTTGGCATATAAATCTCGATAAACCCTACTTGGCATCCCTGAAGCTAGTTACCTTAAAAAATCCAACATGTAAGAAAACACTCGTACGAAAGCTTCTGAAGCCATACAATTTATCCTTAAAAATACACCAAGATGTTCCTCCAACGCATTGTTAAGAAAAAACCCTTGCAACACCACAAAATATCTTCAAGCCCGCAAACATTTCAAGCACAAAACGCGGCATACGAAAGAAAAACCGATCTTCAGCATTGCGAGACGTCGCAGATGCCTGAATAACCATTTGTCGACGAAAATGAATTTCTCGATAAAAACATAATCGTGGTCCATCCGCAACTATAAAACACACAAGAACTTCTTAAGGTATGTATCCTTCGCGTAGGTCCAACAACGGTAGCATCAACCACTTAAGTTTGTTGCTGATCACAATAAACTCTTAACAGTCTAAACTGACTTAGCCATCTCATAGAGATAGCTCTCATACACCCGACACAAGGGTAACATCGCTATAACAGAAATCCAAAATTTTGGTCAGCACCTATCGCGGACTTTAAATCGATACAAAATCAGGTTAAAATCGCAATAGGCAAAACAAAAGCCGATTAGTCATCGCAAAGCCTTAAAACCGAAAGTAAACCTAGGCCTTACCCTAAACCCATCATACTGGTCTTTAATATATCTAGGCATAGTATCAAACACCCTGATACGAGATCCCAAAACTTTGCTCTTGGGTACCACTCAAATGTCTTCAGAAACTCCACAAGTTTACGCGCTGCAGAAAACTCTCGAAACATACCACATATATAGCAGCTCACCTAGAGTTAGACTAGGAGACTATAACTCATATTCTTCCCACAACATTCATACGAATACAAACATGCTCTTAAAACGTGAGAAATAATATAAAAGGCAACTGCAAATCGACACGAAGTCGAAGCTAAACATGGCTGGCCCACAAAATATAACAGCGACACTCAGCCGAAGCAAATAGCCTACAACGCAAGCCTCAAGGCTGATACAAAATACCATCGACATCAACATGCTCGATAATCTCTACAAATAACTAGAGAGTAAAGGTCTCACCTGGAAAACAGGTCGTACGAACCTTAAACTCCAATACGAACTACGAAAGGCTTGATCCCTTCAAGAGGGTACATATGAAGCTTTCACTAGGCGCAGCCCCATCCTACCGCTTTCCATTCCAAGGAGTGTGGGAAGACCACCTTCACCAGAACTTTTCAACCATTAATTCCGCCTAACTTGCCTAAAATTGTCTAACCACTCGCTAGAACCTCACGCTAAAAGCCCATGGTTCTAACGAGGTGGGGGGGGCTAACTTTTGGTGTCGAAATCAGTCACAACGGAATCAAACCGCTAAAACCTAAACAACGATAGTCTGAGAGAAACGGACAAGTATCCAAACAGGCCACGGACCGGATCAAGCATGGTAATCAGACCATGCACGTGCCATGCTCGATCGCTGCGTAGCGACCAAGCTCAAGCCAAAGCTTGATCGCTACGTAGCGACCGAGCACACGGTGGGAAAGTTAGGTTAACTTAACGTTCCTTTATTTACATATCTTGATTGCTTGGTGTGTGGTTTAGCAGATATTCAAGACCTTTGGGAAAGCTATGTTAACTTAATGTTCCTTTATTTACGGAAATCGACAATGCAAATTTTGGTTTCCACATCGCTCAGTGTAGCGAATTGTTTAGTAAGAAGGATACTAGTAGATATCGGAAGCTCAAGCAACATCATTTACCAAGCCGCTTACCTAGATCTAAGGTTGAACGAAAGTGCCCTAATCAGAAAAGGAAAATTCCACTCATAGGATTCAACAGAGAAGTCAAGCATACCGCTGGAGAAGTGGTCCTTCTAGTTTATGGTGAAGGAGGCAGCATGTTGACCGAATTCTTTGTCGTCGATTTCCAATCACCCTACAATATAATATTCGGAAGACTGTGGATTCATGGCATGGGAGCCGTCCCATCGACACTCCACCAATTGGTGAAATTCCTCACCCCAGGGAGTAAAAGAAATCAAAGAAGACTAAGAAAGCTCTTGTTTGTGCTATCAGATTACCCTCAAGGGAAAAACCGCTATCCGGTAACAGACCCAAAGGGGTCCCTCAGCAAAATACATGGAGGAACCCGAAGTGGAATTAGGCAGTTGCTGATCTACTGTGTAAGCAAAGCCCTCCTAGATGCGGAAACTCATTACATCCACCTGGAGAAGCTGGCCTTAGCCCTACTGGTGGAAGCTCGTAAACTCCGGCCTTATTTTCAAGCTCATCCAATGGTCGTAGTCACTTCATTCCCAATAAATTTAGTCTTACACAACCCTGAATTCTCGAGACGGTTGGCGAAATGGGCAGTAGAGCTAGGAGAATACGACGTGATCTTTCGTCTAGCCACGACCATAAAATCCCAGGTCCTAGCATATTTTGTGGCCGAGTCCTCCCCTTCACTGCTTCAGCCCTGAAGCAAGAAGTGAATCTCTGGAGCAAAACGGCTGAAGGTGGAGAATGGGTCCTATATGTGGCTGGTTCCAACAATGTCCAAGGAGCCGGTGTCGGAATCATGCACACCTCCCCGGCAGGTAACATAGCTTCCAGAACAGTGAGAAGCAATTTCAAGGCTACTGATCTTACTCAAATTACCATAACGAGTGAATACTCTCTCAAATAAGAGGTTCACCTGTAGTACTTAGAGATCGAATCACGAGGAGCTAGGGAACCAATTAAATCTAATTTAATATAAATCTAGGTTAGGTTGGAGCTGTCGCTCTACTTGATATTGTATTTTTGTGTGGGGTCGTTTTAGTACTACGGAACACAGAAGAGATGTTTATTGAGCTTATGTTTCGGATTACAACGTTGGATGTATAAACCCTAGTTCTATCGCCTAAACCCTAATCTCTTAGCCTCTCAAAAGCCGATCCCTTGTTCTAGGGTTTGGGCTCCCCTTTTATAGATGTAGATGTCGGTGTAGATTAGGGCGAACTCTCCCATATTCGTAGAAATAGAAGTTTCCCATAGGTAGAAAACTTCCATTTTGTGTCAAGGGTCCGGTCCTTACAAGGGGGTCGGACCTGTAGCAGGGGTCGGTCCCTAGTTTCTTCTTGGAGAAGGACCCGGGGGTCAAGGGCCTATCTGGAAGCTGGAGAAAACTTATATTGGGATATTTTTCCCCAACAGTTTTCCCCTTATTCCTTGATTTTCTCTTGGGGATCAAGGGATAACGTGCGTTTTCGGACCTTGGTAGTCTTTTCTTGAGCTGGAGAGAGGCCGGAACCTAGCTGAAGGTTCAGGCGGTGATCGTAGAAGACTTGTAGCGTATTGCTCTCCCATTTTTAAGCACAATAAGTTTTATCGGGTCATATCCGACCGTTTTGATCTTACTCTTCGATCCTCTTTCCTTTTGGGGATTTGCCATTACTTCGATAAATCCGAGGAGCGGTATTTCTGGATTTGAATTTTTTGAAACTCAGTCTTGGAGGTTGCAAGATTCCAGATCGACGGCTTTCCCGAGAAGATATGCAACGACTCTTTTTCTTTCAAATATTAATATATTCTCCGGTCTTCTTGCCGTTGCAGCATCTTCACATTATCTTATTCGAGCTTTGTCGCCTTTAACCAAGGTACGAGTTGGATCCTAGTGATTAAATCCTTTTCTTCTTACCCATGGCGGAGGCGAGCGATTCGGGGAGGAGAGTGGATTCCTCGTCGTCCAGGTCAGGATGCCAATTAGTGCGTTCGCAGGGCTTTCAGACCCCAATTCTTTTGTCGTTTGTTTCTCCGGAATCTCCACAGGTAGGTGCCAAGTCGTCGGTCAGAGAGGACGAGCTGCATATCTGGCGAAAGAGCTATTCACTTTCTCCCTCCATCTTTCTTCGTGTCCCTCGGTTGACTAAGCGTGCTTCCGGCGGCATGCCCGGCGTGATCGCTGTTTATGAAGCATTCTTTGAATCTGGCTTCAGAGGCGATGTTCCCTCGTTGATATCGAGTCTTTCCAATTACATTCGTATCTACCCGTCTCAGCTCAATCCTCCGGTCTGACGAATTCTCATGGCGATCCAAAACCTCGGCGGCGAAGAGTGTCTGACTTTAAGAGTTAGCAAAGTGCTCTTTGCGTATCATTTGGCTCAGATAAACAGGAATGAGTGATGTTTCCACCTTCGTCTGCGTGCTGGACTCCCTATAGTCGAGGAGCTTCCTAAGAGCGACCGCAAAGGGCTGTCTTTCGAGAAGAGAGGGCCGGAAAGATACGTCTTTATGACTCTTCCAGGATCTTGTTATCGATGGATTTTTGTAGGTCAGTAAGCGCTTTTCCTATAACTTGTCGATGATCGGATTTTGGTTGACCTATCTTTTATCGCTATTCTTCAGAAGGAACCCACCTTGCCCCTATCGAGGGAAAGAGTAATGTTTCTCAGGCACGGGAAATTCCCCTAGAACGGCGCGGTGTAACCTATCTTCTTAGTCAGGAGGTAATGCGTCGTGGCAAACTATGGGGTAAGCTTCATCTTTCGTGGCTTGTACGAAATTTTCCTCGGGACATGGTTAACCATCAGAACATTTATCATTAGGGGTTAGGAGAGAAGAGGATCCTGAAGATCCAATGATCACCTTTAGAACAGCCACGGATGCCATTTCGGCGAGGAAAGACTTATCCATCGGGAGCACTGCTGGTGATGGAATCAAGGTCGTCGGAGTTAAACGTAGGATGATAGGGATGGGCGAGGATACTGCACCATCTCAAGGCAGTGGACTTAGGGAAGATGTGAGTGCAAGGGTTCAGCGACCATCGCTGGCTGGACACTCACCTGGAGGGTTAAGCGATATATTGGTTGATCTGGACACAAGGGTGTTTACAAAAATGCGGCCTTCTTCTTTGGATAAGGATCCTTCAGAAGTTGTTCAGCAGGTTCAAGGTGGAGTCCTTCATGTGAGTCGTGACTATGATTCTTCGTAACAACTCTTGAACTTATAGTATTTGCTTGCTCATGCAGGTTCTCTATCATTCGCATCTTCTGAAGAACCGATTGCCAAAGGAGAGAATGAACCGAGATGAGGTGACGGAGATATCACGGAAGCTGTACGAGGAGAAGAGCAGGTGCGTTTCCAAAGAGTTAGAGCTCCGGGACCTTCAAGCTAAAATCCAGACCACTGAAGGTTCTGTAGGGACTGCTTCGGCTGAATCCCTTCAATTGAGCCGGAAAAAACAGGAGCTGGAGGATGTTAACGCTGAACTTAGATCAGAGACGGAGATTTTGAAGAATACAATGGTCATGGCTATGAGTGGGGTGAAGATTACCGCTCGTTGGGAGGCGATAAGGGAGTGGCTCAAAGGTCAAGCTTCCCAGTGGGACTTGACCAAAGAGTTTTCCCAATTCAAAGCGGTGGCTTTGGCGGAGGCGAAGTTTAACGGCACCGAACCTATTTCTTTTGAAGATGAACCATCTATTCCTTCGTCCCGGCATGGCAGATCCTAGGGGATATTAGGCTTTTTATTGTAATAATGGCCCTTCGTGGCCCGTTTTTACGAACCTTTCATATTATTGCCTTCCTCTCGAGTTTTGACGCTTTTGTTGCTGAATAAGAACCTTTGAAGTCCAATAATACTTATTGTTTTTCGCCTTTTATTATGATGCTTTTATATCTTGAATTTGTGCCTTCATAATTCCTCAAAGTCGTCTTCTCATTGGGGCCATTCTTGGCCATGAGAAATGGCCGTAGGTCTTTGGGAAGAGCGTAGGGCGTTAGAGTTTAGGGTAGGGACCCCATTAGTACGTCACTAGTCGACGGACTTAGATCAGGTCACAAGGACTTCATGGCGCTTTTGAAGCGGAAGGATGCTTTGACGATCGAGCAGGTTCCATGAGAGGGGTTAGACCCTTGAAGGGATGTCAGAGCTAAGAACTGGGCTTTGTTTAGTAACTTGACTGAAACCTGAAATCATCGAATAAGTATTAGACCTTGTAATCCAATGTTAAAGAAGTTCTTAAGGCCTTGAACTCTAAGGTTCCTTACCTAGGCCCTAAGACCCTTTTTTGGACCCTGAGGTGTGCTCATCGAACCCTAAGGTGTGCTCATCGAACCCTGAGGTTTCTGAATGCTAAAGGTTCAATCTTGGGGTCCTAGGACCTTGATTAAACCCGAGTGATACCTCAAACCCGGAGGTTGATACCATTGAATCCTGAGATCTTTGGTAAACCCAGAGTTTGGTATTAGGATTCTGAAATCCTTGAACCCGGAGGTTTTTTTATTAGGCCTAAGGTCTTTTAGTCTCGGAAGTCCTTGATCTACCCTGAGGTCATCTTTTTGAATCCGGAGATTCCTTACACCCCCGGAGGTTGCATTGAACTCGAGGTTTCTATATGGACCCTAAGGTCATGTGGAGCCCGGAGGCTTTTGGACCCTGAGGTCTTGATGAACCCGAAGGTTCATGGACCCTAGTGTCTTTAAGCTTGTATGCATTTTTGGGAGGCTTTTGATTGTACTCTGCTGCCCGTAAGCGAGCCATTCTCGATCATGTTATTGAGCAACCACACTCTGCCACCCAGAGGTATAGGCTACTCTCGTGAATCTCAATGATGTACTCTACCTTTCTGCAGAAAAGGTC
>JABAYD010003435.1:0-16079 GCA_014822095.1 Diplotaxis tenuifolia
CGATTTACTCGAGTTTTTACGAGAAAACGAGACTTTTACGGTTTTTATCGTAAAACTCGATTGGTGAGACGATTCGAGACGAAATGAGAGATAACTCGGTCATAGTTCAGAGCACGATCGGAATCGAGGGACGTACGCTTCGTGTCGGGAGTTCGGGAATAGAGTTCGGTACGGACAGCTCGTCGTACGGCGAACCGAACCGGGACGGTTCAGCTCGCCGTACGGTGAGCTGATTTGGGTGAACCAGCTCGCCGCACGGCGAGCTGAACCGTTCAGTTCAGCTCGCCGTACGGCGAGCTGGTTCACGGCCAACATCTCGCCGTACGGCGAGCTGAACCGGTCGGTTCAGTTCGTCGTACGGCGAGCTGGTTTGGTCGAACCTGCTCGCGATTTTACGGCGGTTTGGATGTTTCGGTTTTTTGGTTTGAGATCTTTTCACAGAAGTTTTAAGAAGAAGAAATAATCGTAGACGTTGATTTCGAGATAACCGTTTTAGACACCAAAAAACGTGATCATGGTTTCAGGGGAAGTCAATGCCTCGATCCAAGGAGAAACTCCAGTCAAACAGCATGATCCCGGTAGTTTTGTCCCAGACTATAACATACAAGATGCATGTTTTTCCCGCTCTCTTTGTGACCTTCGTTCCATCGTAATATTCATGCCGCATTCCATTTCACTTTCCCTATGGTCTAACGAATTTATGCCAACTCCAATAACCCTAGTTAAGGTAGATAGGTCTGTCAGGGTACCAAAGGGAATATTGGAAGATATACCTGTGAAAATCAACGATTGCTACATAACGACTGATTTCGTTGTGCTAAAATACAGACAAGTGCCGAAAGATCCCCTCATTTTAGGGAGATATTTCCTTGCTACTGTCGGAGCTATCATCAATGTTAAAGAAGGGTGAATATGTTTAAACGTCGGAGACATCCTAATGAGCTTTGATAAGGAAAAACTTATCAAACGTCCTCTGATAAATAGCCAAACTTTTTCTGTGGAGGACATTCCTGGACTCCTTAATGAATCGTTCACTGAAGTATGCGCTGACGATTTAGAAGAAGACACATCCACCTGCACTGAAAGAGATTTATTCAGTTTAGATAGTAGGGCAGATGATTACGCACACTTGATGGATGCTAATATCGATATCTCAAACGATGACAAGGATGATCATGAAATAAAAATTAATCACTATTTCAGGGAAATCTGGATCAACAACCACCATCGTCAGCCGGTTGGAGCGAAGATAATGCACCGAAAGTAGAGCTAAAACCACTACCTGTCGGACTTAAATATGCTTCTATGTACAATAACTCATATCACGTTATTGTCAATGCCAATCTAACCAATGTTGAACTTGCGCTTTTATTAAAAAAATTGCTTAACTACAGGAAATCCATCGGATTTCGCTTGACGATATTCCCGGTATTTCACCTGACCTTTGCATGCACCGAATACATTTGGAGGATGATTCCAAACATCCGTAGAACAACAAAGGAGGTTGAACCCGAACCTGAGAGAAGTTGTAATGAAATAAATTATTAAACTTCTAGATACTGGAGACATATACCCGATTTCAGATTCTGAGTGGGCAAGTCCCGTGCATGTTGTACCAAAGAAAGGAGGCATCACGGTGGTGAAGAACGAAAAGGACGAGTTGATCCCGACGAGCACCGTATCTGGGCATCGGATGTGTATCGATTACAGAAAGTTGAACGCCGCTACTAGGAAAGACCATTTCCCTTTACTCTTCATCGATCAAATGCTGGAAAAACTAACGAATCACCAATACTATTTTTTTCTTGGTGGATATTCTGGATTTTTCCTAATCCCTATACATCCTGACGATCAAGAAAGACTGCTTTTACGTGCCCTTATGGGACATTCACATATCGTAGGATGCCATTCGGCATGTGTAATGCTCTTGCGACTTTCCAACGATGCATGATGTCAATCTTACAGATATGATCGAATACTATATGGAGGTATTCATGGATGATTTCTCTGTTTAGGATCAAGTTTCAAAAACTGTCTCGATAATTTGTGTAAAGTTTTGGCAAGATGCGAAGAAAAGAACCTAGTAGAATGGGAAAAAATGCCATTTCATGGTCAATGATGGCATTGTTTTAGGACACAAAGTTTCCGATCCCGATATAGAAGTAGACCGAGCTAAGATCGAAGTAATGACCGATTTGCCAGCACCTACAAAGGTCAAGAGGTTAGAAGTTTTCTCGGGCATGCAGGATTCTATAGGAGATTTATAAAAGATTTCAGCAAAATTGCTAGACCACTTACTGCTCTCCTATGCAAAGAAGTCAAATTTGACTTTACATCGGACTGCATGAAAGCATTTGAAGAAATAAAAAAATCTCTTATATTTGCACCCGTCGTGCAAGCTCCATATTGGAATTTACCTTTCGAAATAATGTGTGACGCGAGCGATTTCGCTGTGAGAGCAGTTTTAGCACAGCGAAAAGATAAAAAATTTCATGCCATATATTATGCCAGACGGACGCTTGATGAAGCACAAAGGAATTATGCGACAACAGAAAAAGAACTGCTTGCAATGGTTTACGCTTTTGAAAAATTCCGCCAATATTTGGTTGGTTCGCGAGTAAACGTTCACACAGATCACGCTGTTATAAAATATTTGATGCAAAAGAAAGACGCCAAACCTCATCTCATTCGATGGATTCCACTCCTACAAGAATTCGACATAGAACAAACGTGGAGTCGATAAAGGAGTAGCAGATCATCTTTCTCGAATTAGAATAGAGAATGACATCCTCATCGATGATTCCTTCCTTGCCGAGAACGTTGCGCAAATAGACCAACCGTTCGTTGGTCAAATTGTCCTTGCCTCCGAAAAGAGATCGATCGATAATGTTGATAACACATCGATCGATTCGGGAGATGATATATCGCTCGACATAACCAATGTCATGACGACCGACACGATCAATCAATCGCATAACACACCTACTATAAGGATCACTGTTGATATCAAGGTGAATGTTGCTTTTCACACGCCACGTCCTGGACCCGATCCTTCGGGAGACGAAAGTTCAAGTCAAAGTGTGAATGCGATCGACAGAAGACTAAAGGATAGACCATGGTACGCTGCCATAGTCAATTATTGGCTGCTGATGTTGAGCCGAAAGAACTTAAGGGATATATGAGGAAGAAATTCATGAGAGAAGTCAGACGATATCTTTGGGATGAACTATATCTCTACAAGCATTGCTTCTGATGGAATATGCTGACGCTGTGTATCTGAAACCGAAACCCCCGATATAATTTTCAAATGTCATGGATCTGATTACGCCGGACATTTCGCCACTTTCAAAACAGTTTCAAAAATCCTCCAAGCAGGATTTTGGTGGCCGGAAATGTTCCACGACATTCATGCACATATCGCTCAATGCGACATGTGTCAAAGACGTGGAAAGATAAGCAATAGGCGTGAAATGGAACAAAATTTCATTCTAGAAGTGGAAGTATTCGAATGCTGGGGCATTGATTTCATGGGTCCTTTGCCGACCTCCTATGGAAACATATATATACCAGGCGTTGTAGACTAAATATCTAAATGGGCCGAAGCAATAGCGTCCCCAACCAATGATGCCTCTGTCGTCGTGAAACTTTTCAAAAGCATTATTTTTCCGAGATTTGGAGTGCCTTGAATAGTGATAAGCGATGGAGAAACCCATCATCAATAAAATGTTGATAAACTGCTCAAAAAGAATGGTGTTCACCATCAAGTTGCCACACTCTACCATCCACAAACAAGTGGATAAATAAAAGTGTCGAACAAACAAATCAAGGAAATCCTGGAGAAAACAGTAGGAATCTTTAGAAAAGATTGGTCTTGAAAACTCGATAATGCTCTGTGTGTTTGGGGATTTTTGTGTACAAGTGATTCGTGCTCAGCTCTACGGATGATAGGGAGAAGGAGACGTCTAGTCGTAGAGCATTCTCCCGCCTTGATGGTTGGTGAACCCGGGGGTCCTGCTCTTTGGTTACTGCCATATGAATATGGGCCAGCATATATCATCATTACCTTGGTAGCAGCAGGGTAGATTGGTTGTTAGGCGGGGGGGGGCACCTATTATTAGTGGAGATCTCGGGTCCTCTTGATGATAGTCGATGGTCCCGACTCTAGGGTCAGTCCCTTAGGTGCCTTCTGATCTATAGTTCATGTATAAGTGGAGGCACGTAGCCTAGATGGGCACGTGGCCTTGTGGGCACGTGGCCTTGATGGGCACATGGCCTAAGGAGCACGTAGCTCTGATGGAGGCGTGGAGCCTGGATGGGCACGTGGGCTAGGAGAGATACATAGCCTAGGAGAGGCACGTAGCCTAGGAGAGGCACGTAGCCTAGGAGAGGCACGTAGCCTAGGAGAGGCACGTAGCCTAGGAGAGGCACGTAGCCTAGGAGAGGCACGTAGCCTAGATGAGGCACATAGCCTAGATGAGGCACTTATGGCTCTGGGAGCATGTGGTTCTGTAGTTGATAAGAGTTGTCTGTTGTAGAGCACACATTGCTGGAATGGATGGTGGAATGATCGATATGCTTCAGTGATCAAGGAGCGTCGGTTTGCTTCAATGAGCATGGCGTCTTCTTGGTGATGAGTAGGAGAACGTGGCTTGGGCCATTACATGGAGTTGAGGACGTGCTGTAATGAACATAGGAGTTCATCTGGTTGATAATAATCGTCAGGATTCAGCCTGTCATAGGCGTGTCGATAAGGTGGTCTTCTAGGTATGAAGTCTTGTCTTGGCGGCTGTTGAATTGTGGAGCTCTGAAGATGGATGTGTTCCTCCCTTATTTAGGTTAAAAAACTTTATATTTATAGTAGAAGTCGTGCTTCCTTCCTAGGGTTTGGAAATATTCCATATATTCTTAGATAATAGAAAATTTCCATTTATCTCCAAGATAGCACAAGTACTAGCATATTTTTGTTTTCCTTTGGATTTGGGGAGATTATCTTCTTCTCTAAGTTAATTACCTGATAAATAGAAGATTTCCATTTATTTTAAGGCAGGAGAAATCGCATGGATCCAGACCAAGAAACGGGGACCCGGGAGCCGGAGGCAGGACCCAGACTGGGGCAGGGACCTGGAACCTGGAGGCAGAGACCTTGAAGCTGGAAGCTGGAGTAATCTCTTCATGGAATATTTTTCCCCAACACTGTGGGCCTACAGAACTGCATTCAAAACACCTCTAGGATTAACACCTTTCCACTTACTCTACGGGAAATCATGTCATCTTCCAATTAAACTAGAGCACAAAGCAGCTTGGGCTGTAAAGCTTATAAAGTTCGATATCAAACCAGCTGCCGAAAGGAGACTCATTCAGCTTAATGAACGGGATGAAATCAGACACTTAGCATACAAAAATTCAAAGTTATACAAAGAAAGGACGAAAGCCTATCATGATTAGAAAATCATATCCCGAGACTTTGAACCTGATGATCAGGTACTTCTGTATAATTCTCAATTAACCTTATTTTCCGGAAAGCTCTGATCTCGTTGGTCAGGCCATAGCTGTATCGATCGACACGATGATATCGAGGGCCAACCTCATTTAAGTCGACACGTGCCACTTTCACCCACAAACCTCAAACGCTGCCGAAATCACGAACCTCTTTTTCTCTCTCAGTTTTTGACGAAATCTTTTCGTTTCTCGCCCTAATCTACTTGTTTTTCAATCCTCTATCCCTTTTGCTGCTCACTTTCATCACCGATCTACAAGGTATGATTTCGACATTCTTGATTTTTAAGTGTAGTATATGGTTACAATCTTAGGTGAGCAAGAACAATTTATTAGGTACGATTTTGAGATAATCTGAGTTTTTTTAATGGTACAAATAGGGTTTAGACACTATATCATTTGCCATTTATGCTTTTCGATTGCGGTTTGGTTTGAGTGATTTTTGCAGGTTTCGCGACTCGAAATCGATCGACACAAAAAGTGTTGTATCGATAGATTTTCTATCAATCAGTTCCAACAGTTCACATATCGATCGATGCCATCATATTTGTATCGATCGACAATAATAACTACGATTTCGAGTACTCACTTGTTACCTCTGTTTCGTGTCTTTGCAGATACAAATGGATAAATGAGATGAGAGGAGGATTAAGCAAAAGCTTGACAGAGTGAGATAATCCAGGAGCAGACCCTCCAGCTCCGTCCACCAAGCAACGAGAGACCTCCATGGCCTCGCAATGACATGACTTTGATCCCTACGTTTGAGACGTTCGAGGATCCAAAAAAGTGGTTAAAAGAAGCAGGTGCACCAACCGCATGCTCACAGACACATGAGATGACTATGATAGCATGTTCTACAATGCTTGGTTGGACGTCTCCATCGAGCCCACTCGATTCATCGATCAGGACACCCTTCAGTAACTCAGTCTGAAGTCTGACATACTCAATATGATCGAACATATGAGTTTTGGCACCATGGCGACCCGTCCTTACGACCTCCATGTCCCATCGTCTGCCAATTCATGGCCATTGCCCTGCTCACATACGCCAACCCACGACCGAACGTTGCGAGTGATGGTACCATGTCCATATTTGCCAGAGGAACTCGATACAACATCTCCATCCCTGAGCTCTACAAGTTATATGGATTCCAGATCCATCCGCGACCAGCACTGTTCCTAGCTACCCCGGACTAACTGTGTTCTGGGAGCTTATTGGCAAAAGTCATTGGGACTCCGGCTCACCCACTCAGACGGACATCCGTCATCCCACCTTGCGCTACTTCGTGCGGGCTATTGCCAACACTCAATTGTGCAAGATGGAGCTCAGCAAGGTAAGGATTCAGGACCTCACACTCCTCTTTTGTGTGTTGGATGGTTTGGTTGACCTGAGCAGCTTTGTCGGGAACAAGAGGTATTCACGCCTAATCTCTGAACCATTTTTGCTGAGCATCTAGTTTCACTAAATATGAAGCTCTTTAAGGGTCGTGGACAGAAGAAAGAGACAGTTGGGAGCTTGCTTATACTGATTTTCAGGCATCTCAACATTCGTCTGGACGATGCTACTGCCAACACCACTTGCCACTTTCTGGACAGAGAGAACCTGGTCAACTCGAGCTGGCTAAAGGATGGTCATTTCTGGAGTTTCAGGAGTGAGAGACGACTTCATTTATAGCAGTTACCACATCGAGAGACCACAGACTTTGCTGGCGATGAGGACAGACTCAAGTTCAGACGGATGAGCGTCTCCTACGCGACATCATCGACTTACCGCGCCGCACTGCAGGACACAGACGACCTAGAGTTGCACTGGGAGAGCCAGAGCCTGCATTCCCTGCCTTTCCATACATTCCAGCCACTCCGATACATGATCATGGTGAGTTCCAGAGCATCATTGTGGATGCTCTCCATGCCAGCCACTCCGATACATGATCAATGTGTTTTTAACTCATACATGTTCGATGTTTGCTAATATGTTTTTATTTTGACGTTTTGCAGATGATGGGTCAGTTACATGCTCTGTATGGAGAATGATTGTTGAAAGATGGGGTTGGAGTTTTGTGGTTAATAAATTCAAAGGAGCAAGATTGTTCTTTTTTGAGTGAAGGTTCGACACAGACTAAAATTGTTGCAATGGCTGAAGAAGATTATAACATGGACATGAACACATAGTATGTGGAGTTAACGTATTCACTACCAGAAGAAATGACGCAACAGATGGTTCTAGACACCCCTCATATTCATGTTACAAGTGACATACAAGTTTGGAACTTGTTCGAGATAACTAAAACGCATGAAGTAAGTCTTTGTGTATCAAGCCTTAGCAAGACGAAAACGGTTTAAGAGGAAGTTGATGGAGCTGGTGAAGGGGATGAAGTTGATGAAGGGGATGAAAATTATGATGATGATGATTTGGCTGAAGATGAAAATCATGATGGGGAGGAGGATGATGATATACCTGATGTTGTTGAAACGGTTGATGCGGGTCAGAATATAGTGAGTATGAAAAGGTTAAAGATGAGGATGAGGAAGAGGAAGATGATATGTAGTTTGAAATTTTCAAAGGGACATATGGTAGTGAAGGAGGAAGGTCGAATGCTAACAATATCTATGTAAACAAGAGTTTTGTTAGTAGGAAAGCACTGGTTTCAGAGTTGCTGTTGACAGCAGTGAAGCGTAGGTTCTCCTTCAGAATATACAAGTCAACGGAAACTCTACTTGTGGCAACATGTCGTGTGAATGGTTGTGGATGGAAGATCAAAGAGAGTATGAAAAATGGGAAAAACACGTTTTGGGTAACCAAGTATGTGGAAACTCATACATGGTCCGTGTTAGACTGAATCGCTCAGCAGAAACACTGTACTCCGAAGTATGTTGGTAGGCTTTTCACAGATCGCGTTGGAATCATTGATGGGTTAAATCCGCAGCATATCAAAGATGTAATGAAGAACATGTTTGGCATGACACTTGATCACAACACTTCATACCGAGAATTGTTATATGCGCAATAATTGGTGAGAGAATCAGCGGAAGATGGGTATGAGCAACTGCATTCATATTCGGAGCAAATCACCTTAGCAAATCCGGGTTCTATCACTGGTATAGAACTTAACTCTCTGAATAGATTTAAGTATCTATTTTTCTCTTTTGGAGCTAAGTGGGAAGTATGAAGGTGTTATGTTAGTTGCAGCACACAAGATGGTACTTTTAAGATATTTTCATTGGCTTTTGGGATCTTAGATGGTGAAAATGATGAATCTTGGGAATGGTTTTCACAAAGTTGGCAAGTTGTGTATCTGATTAGTTTCCTCTGGTGATAGTCTCCCACCGGCACACATCCATTAAAAGTGCGTGTGATAAGGTGTTTCCTTGGGCAACCTGAGGAATATGTTTTTATCACCAACAACAGAACATTGTCCAAAAGTATGAAGGTAAGCATCTCTTGTACTTGGTGAAAGGTGCTGCTCATGGGAATACAATTTACGATTTTGACGGGTACATGGGTGAGATACGGAGTGCAAACCCGGAACTTGCAACTTATTTTGAGAATTTCGATGTGAGACTATGGTCAAGGGTTCATTTTCAGGGAGACAGATTCAACATAAAAACGAGCAATATAGCTGAATCTATTAATTTTGCACTGAAGCGAGTTAGAGGATATTCGATTCAATTCCTGTAGGATTTCAGAAGGGAGAAGGTAGGTAGGTGGTTTTGGAAAAGCAAAGAAAATGCTCTGAGTATCACAACTCATCATAGTCAAGGGGTTGAATACTTGCTTGATGTTCGATCGGAGATAGCAGATACGATATCCGTCCAACCAATTGATGGATGGCGATTCTTTGTGAAAAATGGCAAAAGCGACTGTGTTGTTGATTTGGAACATGTCAAGTGTGGTTGTGGTGTCTATGCAGTCGAGAAAATACATTGCTCTCATGCTATAGCAGCTGGAACATATGCTGGTTTGCATGTCTCCGTGCTTGTATGTCCGGTCTACTCAAAGGAAACTTTGTTTGCATGATACTCAAAGAATATATACCCTTGTGTTGGACAACAAGTTCAGGCACACACATGCTTTCCTCCTGGAGTGAAGCGTGGTCCGGGGAGACAGAAGAAATCAAGATTTCAATCTTGGTTGGAGCTATGGAGGATGAGGGGACGCACACCCCGGAAATAACACATGGTGTATAGATGCTCAATGTGCAAAGAGACTGGCCATACGCGCCCACAATGTAAGAACTGACTTAGACGACCTTCGGGTTAGTAATCCAGAAGACTTATCTGTTATGAACTAATATGTATTAAGATTTATCTGTGTTATCAACTACTCATGTATTATCAACTACTCTTTATTAAGACTTCTCGGTGTTATGGTTTTATGTATTATTAACTGATCTGTGTTTTGAAGTTAATTTTTTAATTGTGAAATTGTAATTTAAAAAGACAAATCCAACATTAGATTATCCGAACGGTTACTGCACTGCCAAACTAATTTCCTACGAAATGTTAGTTTGGTAAGAGTATAGGTTACAAAAAACTTCATCCTATCATGACGCATGTTAACGTAGCCTAATATATCATACAAAAGCACACAAAAGCATCAAGTTCCAAGTACAAATAACACAATACCCAGAAGCACATAGAAGCATCAAGTTCAATCACTGCTCCAAAGTCTCCAGGTTTGCATCATTGTCCTCGTTTTCTTTTTCATGGCTTCTAGGAGTCTCTTTAAATATATCACATGCCATTTTCTCCCTGATAGACTTCACGTTCTTAAAAAGTGTACACACCACAATCACCAGAACCGCACTGAGGTACTCCAGCGGTCACTTTCGCATATGTGTATGGCTCCATATTGTATTTGACACGTTCTTCGTTAGTGCCAGTGCACTCAACAAGCAGATATGGGATCGTTGTGAAAAAAGGCTCCATTTACTCAACGAGTTGTGATGGTTTAATATGCCTATGAATGTTGTCTCAGATGACTATATGCCTCTTCGGGTTGTATATCCATATAGCAATCCAATGCTCATTCTTGAAATTCATGGGCGCATAACTATCATCCACATCCAACCTTCAAACCTTCATAGATTGGCAATATGATGGTGCTATGCCTACATTATAATTCCACGCGCCACCAGGGAGTCTTATTCCTAAACCGTTGTGATCGCCCTCCGAGCTCTTAAACTCCGGGTACTTGTCCGTCCACTGTCTAGAGAATATATGTTCAACAATGCAGATTCTCTCGCTCCTGAAATGTTGTGGATTATTTTGGTACCAAAGCCTCAGTAAATGAAGAAAAGCATCCACATGCTGCATATAAGACAGTAAAAGTCAGAGAGATTAACAACTTCAGAAGACTTACTAGTAAGTCGTCTGATAACTCTTAGCAGAAGACTTACTATTAAGTCGTCTCATAATCTGAATATTTAAGAGAAGACTTAGCATGAGACTTACAGAGTTGATGAGCCATTCTAAGGGGGTTCGGAGGATGTAATACCACAAACCTGGGCACCATTTAGGTTTTTTGTTCACATGTGTTTTATAATAACTGCAAACACAAAGTGTAGATTAACAATCATTTTTTTAGACTAAAGCAATCTATTATGAGACTTTCTCTTACTTACGGATCAAGTTTCAGCCAGTCAGTGAGCGTCTTTGACATCTTCTTGTCAACGGGTGCAAAGGATCATAGCCTCGGCCAACCGCAGTGTTTGGAATGATCAATTTGGGAGTGTTATTTCCCTCAAAAGGAGATTGATGTGACGCAGCAAGTTTCCTTGCTCGCTCACTCTTTCCACAGACATACACCATTTCTGCATCCTTCAGTGTCTGCCTTCTAGTTTCCCCATGCTGTATATCTGAAACAGTGGGTACTTGTTTGTCCAATAAAAGAACACCCATCTCTTTTGGGGAACTCAGTTATGTGGACCTACTCGATTCTTGGGCCTCGACATGTCCCTCGTTCGCGACGGAAGTGCTCGATTAAAGGCTTGTATTTGGCTCTGGCTTATCGATTTCATTATAGATTTAGGGTTTAGAAACTATAATTGGGGGTTTAGGGGTTTTGATTTCAATTTGTGGCTTATTGTTTCAATTAGGGTTTCGATAAGTGATAGGTTTGGTCTGTGACTAAATTCAAGGTTTTGTTTCACTATTTTTGTGACTAATTTCAATACTTTCTGATTTCACGTTGGTCTGGAAGCTATTGCGGTATTGTGGTAATGGATAAGTCATGGGTTTGGCTTCTGAGGTATGAACTTGTCTATAACATTCTGTCAAAATCTTGAATCTTCTCTACAACTTTTTGTTCAAAAAATCGTTAATCGATTTTATTATAAATTACAGGGCAAACACTGAGTATGAGGAAGGTGCACGTGCTTTTGGGTATGTATCAGCAAAGAGATTGGGTAATCCTCTGCAGATGTTCTGTCCTTGTATCGAGTGTCAGAATGTGTGTCATCAAACCGCTGGCACAATACTGGATCATTTGGTGATTAAGGGAATGGATCACAAGTACAAGAGAAATGTTTATTGGAGTATCCATGGAGAGAGAAGGACTAGAAAATAGTTGATAATCAACATACTGAGTTAGAAACATGAGTTGTTTAGATCTGCCTTCTTTGAAAATGGAGAAAATTCAGAATCCTCGAATAAGGATGGAGAACAGCCTGAAGTTGTTGGAAGTGAAAAAAAACTTGAGTTTAGGAAGAAATTAGTGGATGCAGAAACTCCTCTATACTCGGAATGCCCAAACTACACCAAAGTTGAAGCAATTATGGGTATCTACCGCATCAAAGTTAAGAGTTCGATTTCAGAGAGTTACTGTGATCAGCTTTTAAGTATGGTGCATGACATGCTCCCCAAAGGTAATGTGCTTCCAACATCAACATCTGAGATAAAGAAGTTCTTGAAGATATTTTGTTTTGGATATGATATCATCCATACGTGTAAGAATGACCGCATTATTTACCGGAAACACTATGAGGCAATGAGTAGCTGCCAAAGATGTGGGGCTTCAAGATGGGAAGTTGATAAGCATTCTGGTGAGACAAAGAATGGGATTCTAGCAAAGATACTGAGGTATTTCCCTATAAAAGAAAGATTCAAGAGGATGTTTAGATCGGAGACAATGTCTAAGAATTTGCAATGGCATTTCAGTAATGCTTCTAAAGATGGAACAATGAGACACCCGGTTGACTCATTGACATGGGCTCAGGTCAATGCTAGATGGCCACTTTTCGCAGATGAACCAAGAAACCTACGACTTGGTATATCTACAGATGGTATGAACCCGATTTCTATCCAGAATACCAAGTATAGCACATGGCCAGTTATGTTGGTGAACTACAATATTCCTCCGACGATGTGTATGAAGTCAGAAAACATAATGGTTACCCTTCTGATACCTGGACCAACTGCACCAAGTAACAACATCAATGTTTATCTTGATCCTTTGATTGTTGATCTGAATGATTTGTGGATTGAAGGTATCCAGATATATGACTCATTATCCAAGGAGAATTTCACACTGAAGGCTATACTATTGTGGAGTATCAGCGACTATCCAGGTTTGGGGACCTTGTCTGGTTGTAAAGTAAAAGGGAAACAAGGATGTAATGTATGTGGGAAGGATTCACCTGCTAAGTGGTTGAAGTTTAGTCGTAAGTAGTCTATTTGGGAATTAGGAAACATCTCAGGCCTGATCATCCTTACTGGCGCCGAAAAAATTGGTTTGACAACACTATGGAGGAAGGGACTGCAAATACAATTCAGACAGGGGCTGAAATATTTGAGCTGCTTAAGGATTATAAGAATGAATTTGGGAAACCTTTGGAGAAGAAAAGAAAAAGGAAAAGATCAGGGTTGTGTGATGTTGAGGAGCTTAGGCCTGAAGAATATGAAGAAGACTCTGACCAATGGAGGTGGAAGAAACGTTCTATTCTATTTGATTTACCTTACTGGAAGGTTAGTACTCTTATGAAAAAAAAATGTATAAATTTTCTTATAACTTTATATGACTAATTTCTTGTTTTTCTTGTTGAGTTAGGATATGTCGGTGCGTCACAACATCGACGTAATGCATGTGGAAAAGAATGTCTCTGATGCCATTATTTCCCTTTTGATGCACAATGCTAAGTCAAATGATGGTGTGAAAGCACGACAAGATTTGGAGGACATAGGGATTCGGCGTAACTTACACACTCAGCAATGCGGAAAGAAAACGTTCTTACCTCCAGCTGCTTATTGGCTGAGCAAGGAAGGGAAGAAGAGATTTTGTAAGAGATTATCTGAATTCAGAGGACCAGATGGCTACTGTGCGAACATTGCAAATTGTGTCTCACTTGATCCTCCTCTGATTGGTGGTCTGAAGTCTCATGATCATCATGTTCTTCTGCAGAACTTGTTACCAGTTGCATTGAGAGGGTTGATGCAAAAAGAACCTAGGACTGCAGTTCGTAGATTATGCAACTTCTTCAGTAGACTATGCAATGTGTAGTTGACCCATGCAACTTAATAGCACTGGAGTCTGAGCTTGTGGACACGATGTGTCAAATGGAGAGGTTTTTTCCTCCATCTCTTTTCGATATAATGTTCCATCTCCCTATACATCTAGCTAAAGAAGCACGTTTGGGTGGCCCGGTACACTTTAGATGGATGTATCCATTTGAAAGGTGCCTAGTGTTTTTTTGGTTTTTCTATTTTGTTGTTATATTTGTTATAAGCAAATATCTGACAAAGTTTTCTTATGATGTACACTTAGGTACATGAAAACACTAAAATCATATGTTAAGAACTTCGCTAGGCCAGAAGCATATATGGCAGAGGGTTATTTGGCAGCTTAATGTATTGATTTTTTCTTGGAGTTTCTCAAAACATATGTACCAGTTCTACAGTCTGCAAATCGTAATGAAGATGTTGATTTTGATGAGCATATACTTGAAGAGTATCCTATTCATAAGACTACAGAAGTTACACTATCTGATAAAGAGCTTGACATTGCTCACAGATATGTGTTAATGAACACGGCAGTTGTAAATCCATATGTTGAGTAAGTTATAATTTATAGTGCTACTATTCTTATTTAATATATGATTTGTTTAGTTAATATTTCTAACTCTTTCGATATGTAAATCAGAATGCATCTTGAAGAATTACAAGATAACGACGTCCGTTGCAGAAGAAATCAAACTCTTTTGTGGAAGTTACATGGGGAACGGTTTTCACAATGGATAAAAGAAAAGGTAAGTTCACTGTACATGGGGAATGGTTTTCACAACGGATTATCAGTTCGAAAGAGAATTCAACCCAACTAAGATGGTTAGCATTTGGTCCAAGACGTAATGCTCAAACCTATAATGGTTATATCATCAATGGACATCGTGTTCACACCGAATGCTTAAAGCGGAAGACTCAGAACAGTGGAGTATCATATGAAGCTTTTGCTATGTGTAGATCAAGTGTGAAAGATACCAATCACGTTGCAGAGGTCGTTTCTTACTTTGGAGTGATACAAGAGATAATATTGTTGGACTACCACATGTTCCAGGTTCCATTCTTCAAGTGTAAGTGGACCAACAAAGGGAATGGTCTGAAGGAAAAAGATGGCTTTATGCTTGTGAACTTCAGCGTTAACCAAGCAGCATTTCTCCAAGATCCATACATTATGCCTTCTCAAGCAAAACAAGTGTTTTACTCCAGAGAAAATGACTCATCAAATTGGAGTGTTGTAATGAGGCACCACCAAGAGGGTATCATGAGTTAGAAACCGAAGAAGAGATCAAAGCAAGGCCACTATCTATCAAAGACAATGATGATTTGGGGAATGAATCTTCTGATGATGATAGTTTCTGTGTTAGGGCTGATTGTGATGGGGTCCTAGTAGCTGCGTAATTGGGCAAGGTGGTTAGTTAGTAGTTAGTAGTTAGTATTAGGTAGTTAGTATTACTATATATTTAGGGATGGTAATTCAAATGATTATAGTTTCATGTGAAACATTATGAAGGAACAGAGTTATGCACCCGTACGTCGCTGATATACCATGATTTTGACCCACTTTTGGTCATGGTGTTTATATGATTTTACTATATAAACCTATGTTTTGGAGTCTATTAGGTATGTTTCCAGGTTCAGGAGCATTTTGGAGTAAAGTGATGATTTAGGTGCCCCTTTTGGAGCTTAGAGGAGAGTTTACAGAGATGACTATGAAGATCAAGACAACAAAGTCGATGTTCAGAGATACATATCGATCGATACACATCCTGTGTAATCGATCGATGACGCTTCCTTAGAAGATGACGAACGAAGACACTCCATCGGTTGATGTACACCATGTATCATCAGACGATATGAAGCGCGCAGAATAGTTGGACTTAGCCTACTTGAAGCCCAAGTTCTCTCATTATTACAAGATTGCCCCTGACGAGTTTTTAACCTAATGGAACTCATGTTTATAAGTTTTGCCTCTTTGTATTGGCAAAGCATGCTTTCAATTACTTAGTGCTTTTTCATTGTTCTTTACTATTTTGTTACTTGTTTACATCAATCTATTAAAAGTATTTATTTTCATCTTATTTTCTACTTCAT
>JABAYD010003441.1:0-12381 GCA_014822095.1 Diplotaxis tenuifolia
TTTGAGGGTTATTTTTGTGACATAAACTTAAAAAATGCTATTTTGAAGATTTTCCCATACTTCAATCTGCTTATTATTAAAATTAAAGTTAAAATATTGAAAAAGTGTTAAAATGTTACATATACATAAAAATCCTCTTAATTGTTGGATAAATATATTTATCTATGATAATAATAATAATAAATAAATTATGAAAATTAAATTTATTTACAGTTAAAAGTAAACTAATCATTTGTAAGTACTCATTAAAATTTACGATTCTTATTTCTTGCTCACTTCCTCACCTACATGTAGTACAATGTGTTTTGCAGTTACGCGCTAAGAACAAAGTACATAGTATAAAACGATATGAAGATAACATAATGGGAATACAAGTAAAAGAATGAAAATGAAAAAAAATGAACACATTAAAATAGCCTCACATTATAAAAATCATCATACTATAAATTTATTCCTTTCAACTATTGTGTAAGATTAATTGATATGTATACGAAGGTAGGATGGTGATGTGTTTCCAAAAAAAAAAGTTATAACTTTAAAAGATGAAATAAATTAAAACAATATTTATGTTTAATAAAAAACTAAAAATAACAAAAGATAGCAACAAATATCAAATTATAAACTACATTGTAAAACCTTATTTTTAAGTAAGTTTTGGTTGCATAAAATAAAAATTCTTTAAAATATAAAAATTAACTACATTGAAAAAACCTTAACAATAACATTATTCGTTTACAAAAACTAAAAATATATATTAAATTAGAACTGTTAAAATAAAGAGAAAACACAACTATTTACAATAGTAGTAGACAAATATAACCCATCAAATGTATCTTCTTTACCGTTAGACAATCACCTTAAACAAATTAAAACATTTCACATGGATTTTATTAAATATACATTTAAGTGTTAATCTATCTATCTCTATATATAAAGTAAGATACATATGGTATTTGGTCCTATATGTTTCTTTCATCATTTGGTATGAATTTGAAATATTTGATTGTTAATAGAAAGGAGTTTCACCCAAATTTAGGTGTATAGTTGGCCATATGCTTTTCCCAATCATGATCACGACTTGAGCAACAAAATTGCCATACATCTGTGTTGTATGTTGTGAGCAACCATTACAGTGGATTTGGTGGTGGTAATAAAATGCGTATATATATATATATTTTTTTTTATTACATTATATTATTAAATCATCATTATCATATCATATGATAGATTAGTTTTTTATATTGTGCTTTCAACTAATGCTACTAATGATTCATATAAATAAATAAATAAATATATATAGATTAATGACAACAAATGGTATCATTTTGATAACAATCACTTTTCATCCATAGATGAATCTGAAATAAGTTCTTAATGTCTTATGCTCTATTATGCCGCAGATTTACGACTTAAGCAAAGACACAATCAGCAAAGGTGTTGATGGCGCTGCAATGGTTAAAAGATGCATTGGTTTATTGAAAATGAAGAAGTTTCATTAAAGATTACTGTTAAAGATTCTCTTTAAACATACGATTTAAATATTTAACAAGTATGTTTTTCTTAGCTTTCTTATTCTAATTGTAACATAAACGATTTAAATTTTCCAAACCTATTCACTTTAGATCAATGACTCTAAAAATAAGTGTATGAGATTAATCAAAAAATTTTTTTACCTAATTTATACAAAAATTAATATTAAGAAAAATGTAAATTATTTTGACATTGAATATGTGATCAAATGTTTTTCAAGGAAAAAAATATAAAAATCATTTGAAGTCCTCTTAACATATCAATGTCATGATTCTTTGATATATAAATAATTATGATAGATAAACCAAATATATCTTACCAAATATAATCATTTCTCAAAAAAATTATCATATACATCTCTTGCAAATGTAAACCTAAACAACAAAATCATATAAAAGTAATAATATAGATCACAAGGAAAGCATATCCCGCCCGTAGGGTGGCCGATCCTAGTATATTATATAATTACCATCAAATGAATAAATATATATTGTGAATAAAAAACTTATTTCTTACCCCTTATGTTGATAACTACATCTCTGACACGTTTTGCACATCTTGTACAATGCATCCCGATATTCAATTCAGCATTCAATACAACACTAGAAATTTTTTCGAGGGAAAAAAATGTGGGTCAGTTTTGCATTGTAAGAAGAGTATACAAACAAAAAGGTTTTATTCAAATTACATAGAAATGCAGAGATATAACTCGCTCTACTTGTTTGGATTATATACTGGTGGTGATCTCTTTGGCCAGCAGCAAAACACCATATTCGAATTCCAATCAAAGAACACTTGTTCTAATAATCTTTTCATCGTATTATAGTTCTTATGAAAAATCTGAACCCTAACAATATATATATAAGAAAGGGCAAAGATGACTATGTATATATAATATTCCCATAAAAGATATATGACTTATATAGATAAATTTCTCAGTACAAATGTTACAAACATAAAAAAAGAAATATCCCTTAATTTGTTTTGTTCTGTATTTATAGTGATCTTTTTTATCATAAATATATCCTCCAAAAATTAAAATAGCCAAATTGTTTTATTAACGACGTTTAGAGTTAAATGATGGAGTTTAGGAGAGAATGGAAACAGAGTTAGTATAAAAATTAATAGTTAAAATATTTTTTTTTAAAATAGTTTAAAAATAATTTTCGAATTTTAAAATAAAATTTTGAAAAAGTTAAAAAAATTAAAAAATTATAAAGTTTGAATTCAAAAGCATACAAATTTGAAAACTATGGAAGAAATTTATTGACTTTTAATAATGTTTTATTTATTATTTTTATTGAAATAACTATTATATTTATATATGTATCTTATTATGTAAAACTTGGTTTCTCAAAGTTACTAATTAACACGATTGCGACACATGACGTTTATGTTGCGACACATGACGTTTATGTTTTTAAGATTGTGACATGTGTTACGTAAAAATAGTAATTATCCTTTTAAAAAATAAAAAATAGTAATTATTCTTTTAAATTTAATACTGATTTTCCTTCTCTCAAATAATAAAGAAAATATAATTGTAAAAAAAAACATTTTTTTTTTAAAAATAGGTTTTAACACACGATTAATACTATTTTTCCTTATAATAGTTATTATTTTTTTACTTATTATATAAATATTGGTTCTTCAAAGTTACTAATTAACACGATTGCGACACATGTCGTTTATGTTTTTAAGATTGTGACATGTGTTACGTAAAAATATTAATTATCTTTTTAAACAAAATTAGTTATTATCCTTTTAAAAATAGTATTTATCCTTTTAAAAATTAATTTTTTTTAATAATTATCCTTTTAAATTTAATACTGATTTTCCTACTCTCAAATAATAAATAAAAATAGTTTTTAAAAAATAGTAATTATCTTTAAAAAAATATATTTTTTAAAAAACGATTAATGCTAATTTTTCTTATAATGGTTATTATTGTTTTTTAAAAACAATCAGTAATTATCCTTTTAAAAAATAGTAATTATCTTTTTTAAAAAATTAATAATTATCCTTTTTAAAAATATTAAATCATAATTGTATTTTTTTAACTTTAAAAAAGAATTTTTTTTTCTAATTTTCTAATTCAAATCCTAATTAAAAATGTCAAAATCCATAAAAATGACATATAAAAACGATTAATAAAAAAATATAATTGTAAAAAAGAAATTATCCTTCTAACAAAAACACAGACTTTTTAATGTTAGTTTTTCTAACAGCATTGTTAAAAGTAAATATGCTTTCTAATGCAAAAAGAAAACACATAACAAATCAACAAATTCTAGAAAAAAATCCATATTTGTTGGTAAAGAAAACATGCTTCTTTGGCATCATAAAAGAAATTTTCCAACTATAATTCTTCAAATATATATATATATATATATATATATATAACTAATCTCTCTCATATTTGGTCACTTTTCATATTTGATCGCCATATACCATACAAAAGTATTGCTTCAAGACAAATATAAGGTTAGTTTATATATTTTGTTTATCGCATGTTCTTCGTGCATGTTCTTTTCTTTTTATAAAGTGATGTTGATTTCTCATGTAATTAATGTCATGTTTTGACGTAATGATTAGACGTTTACAAATTATTATGATCTATTAGTGATGTTCTATTATTAGGCTTTCAAGTTATTGCCACAATAATGATGTTCTATTACGTATATGTATTTGTTTGTAAATGTTATTGTACGTACGTAAATTAATATTGTTATTATGATTGCTATGTGTGTTTGTTTGTCCTATTTAAATAATTTGTTGATTGTATAAGAAAATACAATTCAAAGTTGTGTACATTATTTTTTCATGAAAAATTTGAAAATAAATGAAATGCAAGAATCCTTATTAAAAATATGAAAAATTGCAATAAACTACAACAAATCATATCATAAATTTTAAATAAGACTAAAAAGCAATTACATGTACAATTACCTTGAATACCGCGTGAAATTTTTGATTTCAAAATTATAAAATTTTGCTCAACTAAAAAAAACAACAACGAATTTATATGGTAATATTCATAATTTCATATATATAACTCTTATTATATAAAATATTGAAAATGTGGATGTAATTATACATGTCATTGCAAGAGTTACTCTAAACTTTATTGGTAGAAGAAAAATAACCTTTTTCTATTTATGATTTTTTCGTAAGGTATTAGTTCAATTTTATTAAATAATTTTAATTTTTTTACAAATGTTATATGTTATACAGTAAAATTGAAATGCGGACAACAATATGGGTTGAACAACCATAATTATTTGGAAAAAAATATCACGTTCAAAGATAATAATATTATTTTTATCGTGATAAGTGTTTTGATCAAGACATATCATGGTGTACATTATTTGTCAGCATTTTCTAGGATTAAGTAATATTTGAATTATGATTTTGATTTTTTTACTGACTTTCAGAAAGTTACAATTTAAATAAATTGTACTATCCAAATAAGTGTTTATAGATGATAACAAATGTATAGAAAAATTCTAGAATTCGACAATGACAATAGAAACATTGCTAAATAGCCATAGAAATATTAAAATATGTTTAAACAAGAAAATAACATACAAAGTTAATAAAAATATTAAATTAATTGCATAAGAATGTGTATTATGTTATCATTTCATTGTATTTTCAATTAATTATATTTCATTATAATTCATAGTTCTTCAGGGTTGAAGTTCGTTTTGATTTTGAATCTAACTTTTTTTTTTCTAGCCCTGCAAAGTTGTTAATAAATAAATGTATATACAATATGATTACTGAAATATAAATACCAATCAAAACTAACGTGAAAAATAATTTTTTTTTTTAAATAAGTTCACAATATATATGCAAATATCTTATAATTACAATAAAATTTATTTTCTTATGTTTTGTATGAAATTAAAATATAATCAAAACCCGTGCATAGCACAGATCCATACCTAGTTATTTATAAAGCAAAGATATATAGTTTTTGGGTTCTTTAATGAAATTATTTTTTTTGTCATTTTCTTATTTGTGAACTCTTTTTGTTGAAAAAAACTTATCTGAAAATCACTTGAGAAAATGCGCACTCGTTTAGTTGTATGTTTTTGGATTAGAAAAAAAATAAACATGAAATGTTCAATTCGATTTCATTGTAGCTCTCTCCCACACGACGTAATCTTGAAGATCGGATCTCATCCTCACGCTTTTGCCAATTTACTGCTTGTGTTCTTTTTCTTGATTATAAACTTTGTGACACTGATTCTTGATAACAACTATGTCGTTTGATTGGATAGGTTACTGATCTTAGTACACTCTGAGAACTTTGAGGTTCTGATGTCTTATGGGAACAGAACACATCTGTTTAAAGACAGATGGCCCTTGTTGTATACTACTATATGTTAGTTTAAGCTTGAAGAATAAGAAAGCTTGAGAAGCAAGTTAGAAGTCCTAATCCTACCGAGATATGGAAATAGAAAACATAATGTATTTATGAGATATCTAATTATGTTTATCTAATAGGATTAGGAGATTATAAACTCTATATAAGAAGATGTCAAGTTGTGACATAGCTTAAGAGAGTTTAGAGTTTGAGAATTTAAGGTTTTGAGAGAGTTTTCTTAAGTTAATAATAAGAGAGCAAGTTTTGTTACGTTTGATTTCTACACGTGGTATCAGAGCTTAGACAACAACCATGGGAGATCTTACGATCTTAGCAAAATCGAAGGATGGAGAACCAACCTCCTCAATCAAGTGTCCGATGTTAACACAAACGAACTACACCGTATGGGCTATTCGGATGAGAAATCTGCTGAAGGTTCATAAGGTATGGAGTTTCGTTGAGACGGAGACAGTGGACGACGAGAAGAACGAGGTGGCAATTGGTCTATTGTTTGCGTCTATACCGGAGAGTCTGGTATTACAAGTTGGAAAGATGAATACATGGAAGAAGATATGAGACACCATTAAAACGAGATATGTTGGAGCAGAACGAGTCAAGGATGCAAGGTTACAAACCTTGATGGCTGAATTTGATAGGTTAAAGATGAAGGAGACCGACAAGATCGATGAGTTTGCCGGAAAATTATTTGAGATCTCTTCGAAGACAGCTGCCCTAGGAGAAGAGATAGAAGAATCAAAGCTGGTAAAGAAATTCTTGAAGTGTCTTCCAAGAAAGAAGTATATTCACATCGTGGCTTCACTCGAGCAAGTGTTGGATTTGAACAACACAAGCTTTGAAGACATGGTAGGGAGATTAAAAGCTTACGAGGAACGAGTGGAGGAAGAAGAAGAAACTCAAGAAGATCAAAGCAAGCTAATGTATCTTAATTCCGACTCTCAGTCCAACAGAGATCACAATGGTGGTTATAGAGGAAACAGAGGACGAGGTGGTCAGAGTTTTGGAAGAGGAAGAGGTCGAGGACGGTGGGTTGAAAACAGAGACACGTCTAAGATCGTTTGTTTTCATTGTGACAAGTTAGGTCACTACGTATCCTCCTGTCTGAATCGACTACTCAAGCTACAAGAAGCTCAAGAAACCGAGGTGGATGACACAATAGGAGCAGATGAGCTAATGATGCATGAAACAGTCTATTTGAATGAAGAAAAGGTCATACCAAATACGTATAAGATGGATTCCGCAGATGGAAACATGTGGTATCTTGACAACGGAGCGAGCAACCACATGATCGGTGATCGTCGCTACTTCTCAAAGATCAATGAAACAATCACAGGAAATGTCAGATTTGGAGACGACTCACGTATTGATATAAAGGGAAAGGGATCCATTGAGTTTGTAGATCAAAACGGAGAGGCTAGAACAATGTGTGACGTCTATTACATCCCTGACTTAAAGAGCAATATTATAAGTCTAGGACAAGCTACCGAAGCCGGCTGTGATATAAGACTAAAAGGTGACTGCTTGACCATGCATGATCGAGAAGGAAAACTTCTAGTAAAAGCATCTAGATCATACAATAAGTTATACAAGGTACAGATGAGAATTAAGGAAGATGTGTGTCTGTTCTCAACTGAAGTCACCGAGTCAAGTAGATGGCATTCACGGTTGGGACGTGAACTATGAGACGATACGGTCAATGGCACAGAAGGAGTTAGCTATTGGGCTTCCATAGCTGAACTTTGAGAAGAAGATATGCGGTTCATGCTTGCTTGGAAAGCAGGTCAGAAAAGTGTTTCCTCAAGCCACTACTTACCGAGAAAATAAGATACTGGAACTGATCCACGGGGATCTATGTGGTCCAATAACACCAAGTACAGCAGCAGGAAATAGGTATATCTTCGTTCTCATAGATGATCACTCAAGATACATGTGGACTATCTTGCTAACCGAGAAAACAAAGGCGCTAGAAAGGTTCAAGAAGTTTGTTAAGATAGTAGAGCAAGAAACAAAAGAGAAGATACAAACTTTTAGAATGGATAGAGGGGAAGAGTTTGTATCACGAGATTTCAATGAGTATTGCGAACTTAGTGGGATCAAAAGACACCTTACGGCTCCTTATAGTCCGCAGCAGAACAGAGTAGTAGAGAGACGAAACATGACGCTTATAGAGATGACCAGAAGTATCTTGAAACACATGCAAGTGCCTGATTACATGTGGGGAGAGGGAGTCCGTCACTCTACGTATCTTCTGAACCGTATTGCCACAAGATCTATAAAAGTCATAACTCCATATGAGGCTTATCGAGGCAAGAAGCCAAGCATTGCACACTTGCGAACGTTTGAATGCATAGGATATGCAAAGACAGTAAAGCCGCATCTAAAGAAGTTGGAGGATAGGTCGTGCATGATGGTTCATCTCGGAACAGAGCCGGGGTCTAAAGCATATCACATGTATGAACCAAAAGCTCAGAGGATCAGAGTTAGTAGAGATGTCGTGTTTGATGAAACAAAAGGATGGAACTGGAGTCAAAGCAGCTCAGAGCAGTACAGATCAGGAGATCTCATCATTAGTTTCGGAGAATTTGGGAATCATGGTATTGAACAGGAAACACAAGAACCGTCAAACAATAAAGCTATCACAACCAACAGTGAACACGAGACAATACCAAACATTTGTTGAGGAAGAAGCAGAAGAGGATGGTGATGATCATGAACCAGTGCTATGGAGATCTCAAAGGATAAGTACACGACCCAAGTACCTAGAGGATTACGTGATGTTAGTAGAAGAAGAGGGAGAATACATACTAATGTGTATGGATGATGAACAGAGAAGCTTTAGTGAGGCCATAGAATCAAGAGAGTGGACACAAGCTTGTGAAGACGAGATGGTATCAATCATCAAGAATGGAACTTGGACACTAGTGGACCTACCACCCGGAGCTAATGTCATTGGTCTGAAGTGGGTTTTCAAGTTAAAAAGAAACTCATATGGGAGTATAAACAAGCATAAAGCTCGACTGGTGGCAAAAGGGTATGTGCAGAAATATGGTGTAGACTTTGAGGAAGTCTTTGCACCAGTGGCTCGAATCGAAACAATCCGATTACTCATAAATATTGCAGCTGCTAATGGGTGGGAGATACACCATCTCGACGTCAAAACAGCCTTCTTACACGGTGACTTGAAAGAGGTTGTATATGTCTCACAACCAGAAGGATTTGAGGAAGAAGGCTCATTGAACAAAGTATACAAGCTCAACAAGGCTTTGTACGGATTAAGGCAAGCTCCTAGAGCATGGAATGATAAGTTGAATGCGTGTATTAGAGAGCTACAGTTTGTTCGATGTTCGAAGGAACCTTCTGTATACCGGAAGAAGATAGGAACAGAGCTCATACTTGTTGCGGTTTATGTCGATGACTTGTTCGTCACGGGAACTAGTACTCAACAGATTCATGAGTTTAAGAGAGAGATGGCATCCAAGTTCGAGATGAGCGACTTGGGAAGATTGACGTATTATCTTGGAATAGAAGTAACTCAACACACGGGAGGAATCATGTTGAATCAAAGAAGCTATGCACTAAGGATACTAGAGGAAGATGGTATGAAGGACTGCAATCCAACCCAAACGCCTATGGAAGCCGGACTGAAGCTATCAAAAGCAGAGGATGAAAGATCCATAGATGCAACGGCGTATAGAAGGAATGTGGGATGCTTGCGTTACCTTTTACACACACGACCAGACCTTGCTTATTGTGTAGGTGTGTTGAGTCGGTATATGCAGGATCCAAAAGAATCTCACGGAGCAGCAATGAAGCAGTGTTTGAGATACATACAAGGAACAGTTTCATATGGGATAGCATTCGAAAGGGCAACGACAAGATCAACACATCTCGTAGGATACAGTGACTCAAGTCACAATGTTGATCCAGATGATGGAAGAAGCACGACGGGTCATGTGTTCTATCTTGGAGAGAGTCCAATCACATGGTGCTCATAGAAACAGGACACCGTTGCTTTGTCTTCGTGCGAGGCTGAATTCATGGCAGGGACGGAAGCGGCAAGATAAGCAATCTGGCTACAAGAACTGCTTAGGGAGATCAATGGCGCGGCAAGAGAGAAGGTGACAATCCGAATTGACAATCAATCTGCCATCGCGTTGACCAGGAACCCAGTCTTTCACGGTAGGAGCAAACATATACACACAAGATATCACTTCATCAGGGAGTGTGTTGAAGATGGAGCGATCGAAGTTGAGCATGTTCCCGGTGACAAGCAAAAGGCAGACATTCTCACAAAAGCACTTGGGAGAATTAAGTTCAAGGAGATGAGGGATCTTATAGGAGTTCAAGATCTATCAAAAATGGAGTTCAAGCTTAAGGGGGAGAATGTTAGTTTAAGCTTGAAGAATAAAAAAGCTTGAGAAGCAAGTTAGAAGTCCTAATCCTACCGAGATATGGAAATAGAAAACATAATGTATTTAGGAGATATCTAGTTATGTTTATCTAATAGGATTAGGATATTATAAACTCTATATAAGAAGATGTCGAGTTGTGACATAGCTTAAGAGAGTTTAGAGTTTGAGAACTTAAGGTTTTGAGAGAGTTTTCTTAAGTTAATAATAAGAGAGCAAGTCTTGTTACGTTTGATTTCTACACTATATAGTACCGTAGAAGGTAACTCAAGAGACAAAACAATATAAGCAAACCCCATATGCTTTATTATAATCTTCTTTTCACAATACAAGACTTGCTTATCAACTTTTACACGTCTAATGTTAACACCCTAACACACGTCACTGAAAGATTCCTAAGCTATCCGCTTATGTCTCTCTGCCGTCAAGTACTTCAGCCACTGCTTCAGCACGACCCAAGAACACTTCCAAAAGCTTCTCTCTCTCTCTATAAGATAAGCCTCTGTGTCTCTCTGTCTCTCTACAGACGACCCCTTGCTATCTTATAGTTATTCTCCATGTTCCCAAAACCCTAGTCTCTAAGGAACACAATATGGACAATTTCCATAATATTAAGTGCAACTTTTCTTTTCTTGGAATGCACTTATTCATCTTTCCATTAAGTCATAAACTTGCTTCCCAAGTTTATTCCTCTTACATTTTCTCTAAGATACTCCCTTTCTCTCCAAGTTTACACGACTCCAGCTCAGCATCTTGACTTCACATGGTCTTTACCACTTAACACGACGTCTGATTCAACAATTACCTCAGTGACTATTTCAAGGCAGATATCTTACATCAACGATACTCTTTTTCCTGAAAGCACAAACCGATGAAAATTCTATAATTAGGTATAGAAAGTAAGACATCTCTGTAGATTCTTGTTTCTTTCATTTTCAAGTTTCAAGTGGTTTCAGATGTCTGATATTGAGTTTCTTTCATTTTCAAGTTCGAGTGTTTTCAAAAGATAGATGGCCACTTTCGAAGTCTGATATTGTTTCTAACGGAACAAAAAATAAATGTTGCAAGTACTAAAATTTTAAATGTGTATTTGAACCAGGGTTCGTAGCATAGTCATCAATTTGAGGGTAAAAAGCCTAATAAGATGACGCCACATCAAAGTTCGAATCTCGAGCACTAGAAAATTAATATTTCGGCATGGCCAGTGATATATGACCGATACGTGGCAACACATGATCTGGACCAATTCTGTGAGACCGGTATACCTCTGTATAATTAAAAAAAAAGTGTATTTGATATAATAAATATTCGTTTTAGACACAAATTAGATTATTTGAACAAGCCTGGTTGAGTAACAAGTACCTGCAAATTAGCAAGTACTTGCCATGTACCTGGCCTATGCCCACGCTCCATTTATTTCACAGCCATGGAGTGGACAAACAGATTCACAGATCAATGCAGCATCATCGACTTGTTTCTGATGTTGAATATAACATCATCTAACCATATGATGTATATTTTGGATCACACCTCTAGGTACCTTGCTATACAAGGTAAGTTAATCTTATCTTGATTACAAGTTTTAAAAGTCAACATGAGAGTTGACATGCGTTTGATCGTTCTTTTTCCTAAGTAAACTTTAAAAGCTAGATGAAACGTATAATTTTGAGTAATTTTTTGAGAAATACAATAGGATATATTAATAATAAGATCCCAACTTGAGGGACTTCAAACACAACCAAAATGGTAAAAGAATAAACACATAATGATTCTTTTTTTTTTTTTTTTTGGGAAGTTGGTTTAAAGAACATATATTTTATTATTTATAATGAAAATAGTACAAAATTTTTTTTATTACTACATTTGTTTTAATATCCAGCGTGCTTCTTTTGTTACGTTGTAATAAAAATCGTAATTACAAAAATGCCATTACTTTTTTCCGCCATGTATGCAAAAAACTAGACTCCACGTCAAAATGAGCCTCAAACTCAGTCGTAATGCGAAACAAAATACGTTACGACAGAGTTATAGTTCGGCTGACTTAAAGAACGA
>JABAYD010003451.1:0-12748 GCA_014822095.1 Diplotaxis tenuifolia
TTTCCAAGTTTTAAACGATTTCCTTTGTTCGGAAAGTCCTTGAGTTTTATAAAACGAATTCTCGCGAATTCTATAAAACGTAGCTTTGTTTTGCGGAGGCTTTTGGCCGTTGATTCCGTTGTACCGTTTTTGACCCCAACAGAAGAGAAAGCACAAATCGATTCTGTCAACAATGGAGAGAGAGACATGGGAAATGAACACTAAGAAACTGACGCGTGGCGTGACCCCCTATCATACGGGTTTATGGGAGTGAACCGGATCACTCATAAATACCTATTTTTCTTTACTTTTTTGATTTGGGGCCTGACAATCCGAGCCCATGAACCTCTTATAAACTCTTGATGGAGCTGCTCTGAATTGCTTGACTGTATTGATCGCATATATAGTTAGAGTACAAAGAAGAATAAGTTAAGGTGTAGTTATATACTTTCTTTGTGTCTTACACAACTGGCTGCCCTACCTTTTTCTTCGTTTTTTCTTTTACAGGCTTATCTCTTATTCTCCCAGACTATTTGCACAAGCTTCCTACTCATTCTCCGGTGTCAATAATGCTCATAACGACCGATTCTTATATGCGGGATACAATCGTTTGTGAAATTTACAAGGGTGTCGTCACTGGATACAATCTTCTTCTGGCTTATCCACCAAGTAATAAACATGTTGACCCACACCCTTCATCCTTCGTCTTCATTGGTGGAGAGTGGCTCTGGACTAGGCATAGCTTATTGAGAAGTTCAGGGGCCACAGATACAAGAAGACCAGTGGACCTACGCTGTGAAATGTTTTCTTGCTCAAATTGTTGTATTTCTTTTTTCGACAGCTTTGAAGATTTCATTGAGCACCTTGAGAGTAGCGAGCTGCATATAGGGATGGTAAGCACCACATCCTTACCTCTAAATAATTTATCATCTCTCGCTTAATTTGTTAAATTATTTCTCCACGTTTAGGTTGGATTGATTTTTGGATTGAGTGATGAAGCCATGGCGATGATGATTGAGGATGATGCAGAAAAAATTGAGGCTCGAAAGCAATCAGACGCATGTTTTTATTTTTATTTTTTTAAACAGAGTTTAAGTATCCTGTCACAACGATTTATGACTCATGCATCTATAACAGCGTTATATTAAATTAGTCGAGGTAAAAAACTGGTGTTTGAAGAGGAATATCATATTTTTTATGAGGTGAGTTCTGATGATCAAGGCTTGTTAACAAATATAGAGCATCTATGACACCGCTCTCATTTTTGCTTCTTTTTTTTGTTGTTGCAGACACACAGTATGAAGAAAAAGGCAAAGAAAAAGGCGAATAGGAAGGCGAAGAAAGAGAAGGTGAAGGAGAATTTGTAGCTGGCAAAAGAAGCTGAATTGACTTTTGATCAATTATTTAACCAGGAGCCGGCCGAGAAGGCAAGTTAATAAATAGAGAACCTGAACAACTCTGACACTGCTCTCATGTTTTGCTTTTTTTTTTCAATTTTGTTGCAGGTAGGCAATCTGGTGATTGCTTGTAAAGGATCTGATTCTTCCCTTCCAGAGATGATGATGAAGAAGAAGCAGAAGGAGAATTGGTGGCATGTAAATAATTTGGAGAGTAGTGAAGAAGCTGAATGGAATTGGTGCAGGCAAATAATTTGGAGAGTGATGAAGAAGCTGAATGGACTTTTGATCAATTAATGAAGTCGGAGACGGCCGATGAGGCCAATTTGAGTATCAATGCAAGTTAATAAATAGAGAAAACCTGAACAACTTTGACATTGCTCTTATTTTTTGTTTTTTTGTTTTTTTTTGTTGCAGGCAGACAATTTGGTGATTGCTTGTAAAAGAGCTGAGATTTACGGTGCCATGAAGAGAATGGGAATAAAGTTTATTGATCCGCATTGAATGCAATGGTTTATGGATCCGTATTTAAGTGTTGTGAATCCATTACTCAGGTTTACGTGCCATGAAGAGAATGAGAATAGAGTTTTCTCAAAGTTGGGGGAGAAGACAATGAATGTTTTTTTAACAATGGGCTAGGCATACTCGTAGCCCACTTTTCATAATTTTTAAAACCAATAATAAGGCCCAAAGTTAAGGATTCTAATTACCACAAGCAATGCAAATTTAACTTGGTTACCGTCTGACGTGCCAAATCATCCTTGCTCTGTGGTGCTAACGTGGCAACATGTAAAGAGTTATGGTTTTGATCTAAATAGCATAACAAAATCCTCTGCGCATACAATTATTTTCTGCCCTATGATGGATTCTCATGATTGTGATATGGCATATGGTTTTGGAATAAGAATTATGGTTTTGATGATTTTCTATTTTACGTTAGATTAAGATTTAAATGTTTTGCTTCTAGGTTATGATATTTTGTGTCGTAACCTATATAATAATTTTCTATGATTAATAAAAATTAAATTTCCAACAATTAACCTTAATCTCCAAGAGGTCTTAGGGTTAAAGGAAGTTTATCTACTTCTCTTTCTCTTCGTGTAAAGACGGCACCGGTTACGAGATCTCGGATCATATCGATTTGGTATTAGAGTCAACTGATCTAGTGGGGGACACTGAAATGATTTCAAAGCAGTTAGCACAGATCATGGAGAGGATGGAGGTCATGAATGCAAGGTTATATCAAATACGGCCTGACCCTGATGCGTTTCAGGAAACAACAAAACAACAACAAGCAACTATTGAAACTACCATCAGGACACTAGAAAATATCACCACATCACAAGTGGCAGAACGAGAGCAAACAAAACTGGAGGTAGCAGAGCTTCGCAAAGAACATGTAGCGTTGTTAGGATTTTTTTTTTCCAAAAAACAGACCACGTTAAATCAGTAGGAGCTCTCCCAAACAGAGTTGCTAAGTGGGAGGAAAGTTGGTAAGGAAACAACAACACTGGTCAAAGATAGCAATTTGCCAACAGATGGGTTTGGTGTAAGTTTTTCATGGGAGAAATTCAAAGGCTTAACCTCAGATAATGTTTAAACACCAAAACATGAGCCAGTGTTTTCGTTCTCAGGTGAACCCTGGTCAGCACGAGGTATAGGCAGAGAACGAGGTCATCATCGGAAGGACGGAGGAGGTGATTGGCCAGTGAGAATGATTGGTCCAACTATCGACGAAACTCAACAAAGCTACTCACAAGGTGATTTCCGGGTTCAAGGAGGAGTTGGTTGGAGAGATCATTATGATACAAAATATAAGGGAGGCAGCAATTCAGTGTGTCATTCCACCGTCAAATATAGAGTTTCCACCTTATGATGGTGACTACAAATGCAATTGAATGGTTCCAAAAGTATGATGACTATTTTCATGATCATAGAGTGTTCAATGACGATACTAAAGTACGACAAGCAAAATTTGTACTAGTTGGGAATGCTTATCATTGGTTTAGCAACCTCTGAAGGTTGGTCATTCATAGATTAGGATGGACATAATTCAAAATAATTTTGTAAAAGCTGGTTTGGTAAGGTAGACATGGTTAATCCAGTGGGAGAGTTATTAAATTTGAGAGAGACATGGACAATGGATGACTATTGTGATTAGTTTGAAGAATGTCTTGGTCGACAAACAAGACTCACAGGAGACCAACGATTATGGCAGTTTTTTGCTGGATTAGCTGATAATTTGAGGAAAGAGGTAGCGTATCTACGTCCTGAGACAATTTTGAAGCAATGGAGTATGCCCGAGAGAATGAATACAAGATTGATGGTGATAAACAAGTTAGGACGTTTGGAGGACATATGGTTCCATGATCTGGACATTTAGTCCAAAACATTTGGCCAAAAATGCTAGAGAATGAGCATGACAAAGAAGCTCATATGCCTAGAAAAGAGGAAGAAAACATGCTCAGCAAAGGAGCATTGGAAGAAACTGACTATAGCAGAAATAGCAGAGCGTCAAGCCAAAGGACTTTGTTACAATTGCGATGAACTATGCACACGAGATCATATTTGTAACCCAATCCTTTTTCATATAATGCATGTCATTGACGGGAATGATCAAGAGGATGAACCATTCGAAGAAAAAGAGTTCGTGGAATATGTGGGAGGAAGAAGAGAAACTGCTAGAGGCATATATAGAGCTTGAGGACAAGCTCATAGTCGAAGAGGATGTAATGATATGACATATGGTTTTCGAATAAGCGTTATGATTTTGATAATTTTCTATTTTACGCTAGATTAAGATTTATGTTTTCCTTTTACTTAAGCTTATAGGCATTTTCCTTTTTTTTATCTAGGTTATGATATCTTGTGTCCTAACCTATATTATGGTTTTCTATTAGTAATAAAGATTGAACTTCCAACAATTAACCTTAATCTCGAAGAGAGCTTAGGGTTAAAGGAAGCTTAGGTATTTCTCTTTCTCTTCTTAACGTGTAAAGACGGTACCGGTTATGAGATCGCAGTCGGCTCATATCAGATTGCGTCCTCTTCCATAGCCGGAGTCCTCTTATTTAATGCAAGCTTCAATAGAGATAGTACCACTAAGAAGACGTTTGAAGTTGCGGTCAAATTCAGACCAAGTCCTCTAGCTTTCAAAGACATAAACAGAACCTGTGGAAGCATAAAACTTTTACGCTATGTGCCAATAAAAAAGCGTTCGAAGTTTTCATCGACTTAATATTTTCTTTTGGTTTCATTGAACTCTCATAAGACCTTTTCTCTCGCCATCTGAGCCAACTTACAATCAAATCTAAGAAACTTAATTCCTTTTCTTCTCAACTAAGTAAAGTCAATTCATGTGGAGCTTAGACATAAGCAGTTTAGGATTCACCATGACTGTAGAGGATACATATCTCAGCGGTGTAGGGCTGGATCGATCCGAAAAGAGTCATTTATAGGTCGAGCTTTAAGCCATTACCTCCGCCTATGGTGAGACCGAATAAATGAGACAGAGTGGGAGGAGAGGTGGAGTGAGTTTAATGATTGGATTAATGGTGGAGTTATTACAAAATTTTTAATTGGAAACCAGAATCTGAAATTTTGAATGATCACGACGTGGAAAATCTAGCTAGAAGATCAAAATGGTTAGAAAACTTTAAACGACATTCTAGGCTGGGATTTTGATATAATAATGGGTCCAAAACAAATAAATCAAACCAAGCTTAGACCATTTGGTAAGTTGAAGGCTAATTTGTTTCAAAAATAAAAAAGTGAAGAAACAGTGCGACGTGACAATTTTTACCCCTATAAAAGTAGAAAAAAACTATTATAGATAATATTATGAATGGCTAAATGTTATTAGCTATAGGGGCAAGAATATTGCGTGCAACTGTGAGATTCCATGTTGGATTACTCTTATGTATTCTAATCAAAGTAAACAATATACTGCTTTGTAAGATTGATAGTTTCTAATCAGCTGTAATTCTTGACGAGCTCTTTGGGAATAGCTCGAACAAGCTGTAGTGGATACGAGAATAGTAAACATTTCATGAGTTGCTATAAGTGATTTTAACCAAGTACTGAATCCAACTAATGAATCAAGTGATTAGTTTTTGTATTACAGGAGAAATGAATGATCTTAGAAGAAGGTGTCTTGTTTCCAAATTCGAAGAAGACGTTTAACAGCTTCTGAAAACATCACTAAAGTAGATATTTATTCTCCACATAACTACTTTAAAAAAATTCCTAATATAAATAAGCATACAGTCATGGGCCGGGCCCATTGAAATTTACAAATAGTCGCCTCATCGTCAAATAAGTCACTCACGACAGTCATCAAAACACAAAGTAAAAAAAAAAGAAACTGATTCCTGCCTTGTTGGATCCGATGGCTCCTTCGTGCGAGACATCGACTCTACGAGTCCTTTGCCCAAAGCTGCTTCTCTCGGGGAACCAACCCGGAACTCTCCAATGGCTCATTGGTTCCCCATTCTTCCCTCCTTTCACCGTCGTCTCCACCTTCCGATGCATCCATCACTCTCCTGATCTCGACCAAGAATCTGGTAAGAAGAAACCGTTCACTACAAGGGTCTTGCACTTAACTTCTTTAGAATCAAATTCAATTGCAAGATTCCTGTTTTTGATATCAAAAGATGAATTCTTTACAATGGATCATTTGTTGAATGTTTCTTGTGATGAAACGAGCAGATGATCTTAGGAAGTTGTTACCGAAAGGTTTTGAGGTTATTGGAGGTTTGATAGTTGGAGACTCTGACGCTGAGAGAAGCGCTCTCGAGGCGGTTAGAGCAGCTCGTAGGTTGCGTAAGAGTGTATCTGAAGGTGGAGAGTTAGATGATGAAAAGATAGTTGGAGCTAGTGCCGATTCAGGAACTGGTACCGTTCATTTTTACATCTCTAAGACGGAGAAGTCAGCAAAGCTGGAGCCTGTTGGTTCTGTCGTGTATGAGGAGGATAAGTCTGGAAAGTATCTATGGGAGAATGGTTGCTTGCTTCACTGTGAGCTTCCCATCAAGTTGCCTTTCTATTTTCCCGCAAGCTCTCCCTCTGGTATTGTCTCAGTTTCCTTTACGTTCTTTTGGCTCTTTCTATCTCTTTTTTTCTCTTAAGTTTAGTGATGTTCTGTTTATAGAATCGAAGAAGATGTTTTCAGAAGCAGTTGATGCGGTTATTACTCAGTTTAAAGAACCATGTGCTGTGTACATAGCTGAGACCTTAAAGAAAGCTTCTGGAGATGTTGGGAAGCCAGTTGTTCTCCGCGGTAAAGATTTTGGTTTTGGTGCTGATGCGTCGAACATTAACCGTCTTCCTGGTGCTGAAGACCAAGTATCTGACGTTAAGATGTTATCATGTTCACATTTGTGTCCGAACAGCAAAACTGCTTCAGTAGTAAATTCAGCAGAGGTAAGTAAACATAGATATACCACCTGGCCTTACCTATGTTTCTCCTTTCCTGAAACTTCTTCTACTTCTTAGAATGCAGATAAGATCCAAATATCTGTTATGCTTAATAGATCTGAGAAATCACCAACATCTGGTGCCCCTGTTGCAGAATATTTTCCAGGTAATCACTACTTTGAATATAAGTTATTTAATCTCTAATAGGCGTGTTTCCTGTTCTCATTTCTTGAGTTGTTGGTTTACTCACAGCTATGGAAGACGCAAGGCTCATTGTTGTTGATTTGAATCTTGATGTTCTTACTTATGCACCCAAGGAACTTCCTCTTATGCATGCGGTCTCAAATTTAGTTATCCCTGCTTTGGTTGATCAGCTATACTCCCTGAAGAAGATTATCTTACCACACCTCTTGATGGAACATCCCCAGGTATGATATCATATCTGTATTCTTTTCTTTTATATCCTGAGTTATATATGTTGCATTGTTTTCTTGCAGTTGCGTATTTATCACTTCAATCCACCTGGAGTGTTACATCCAATAACAACTATATACGAGCTTAACTATGGAGAGACTGAAATGAAGCAAGGTAATATTCCAGTAACGTCTTAAAGATGGCTATGATAGAAAATAATGCTAAGGTTGAAATGATACACATGACTCTTGCCCTTTGACTTTATTTGCAGTCGATGTTAGGAAATCTCTGCACATGAGGCTTGGTCTGCCACTTGATCGTCCGCTTCTAAGAACTGCTAATGCCTTGGATTTGTCTGTGAATGATGACACAAGGAGTAACACAAAGAAAAGAGGTAGATGAATCTTCCTAGTTTCTTATTATCTCTCCGTCTCAGTAGTTCTTTCTCATGGCTCTAGTTGTTAATTTACGTTGGCATTGTCAGGCTCCATCTTGCTCAAAGATGTTCATATCGGAATCCCTAGCAGCGGTGGTTAGTACTATCTATGTCTTTGTTTCTTCGTTCATCCTTTGCTTTACGTAATCGTTCTATTCAATTTGAACGTTTAATGCAGTCTCGGAGGGTGTGGCATCTCTTATCCAAGGTTCTTATGAGTATTATCATTATCTTCAAGATAGCTTTGATGACTCGGTATATCATCCTCATTCTTCCATGGTTTCAAAACACTTTGTCAATGCAGTAACATGATACTTGCACAATATCTCGTTGTGCTTCTAATACGAATTATATATTGTTGTTTTAGGGATGGGGTTGTGCTTATCGATCCCTGCAAACTATCATCTCATGGTTCAGACTTCAACACTATACATCCATTTCTGTACCTTCACATAGGTAACAAACTGCTTTTTTTCCTGAATAAAAACTCAGAATTTCTCTTCATCTCTTTGATCTGGTAAGTACCATTTTGGATATTCAGGGAAATACAGCAGACGCTCGTGGAGATAGGTGACAAGGAACCTTCATTTGTAGGATCACGTGAGTGGATTGGTGCCATAGAGCTGAGTTTCGTGTTGGACAAGCTTCTTGGTGTAAGTCTTCTACCCTAAAACCTCATTTATCTTTCAATATATTATTGACATAAAGACACTCTTGGTGTTTTTTGTTCTCTCTCTATATAGGTAAGTTGTAAAATCATGAACTTCAGATCCGGATCTGAGCTACCTGAGAAATGCCGTGAGTTAGCTCTGCACTTTGAAACACAAGGAACACCTATAATGATCGGTAAGTCAAGCCAAATCACTCTGATGCTTTAACCTTACACAAGCTCTAAGTAGCCTATAATAATCAAAAACAAAAGCATTGGTGTGTGGATAGCCTAGGTAGAGTCTGTATTTCTAGAGCCTAAGTGAAACTGAAACCATACATGTGAACGGTCACCTGACTAGTCTTTATAATGTGAGATATAAATATATAGTGAACTCAACCTTGGCTCTGACATGACAAAACTGTGTCTTGTGTATTGTAATGGAAATGTATTTTTCAGGAGGTGGAGTCCTTGCATACACGCTTTTGGGGGTGGATTACGATGAAGGAAGCGGAGATTGTGCGTTCTTGATCTTGGATCCGCATTATACAGGTGGTGAGGATCACAAGAAGATAGTGAATGGTGGATGGTGTGGGTGGAAAAAAGCAGTTGATAGCAAAGGGAAGAGCTTTTTCTTGCACAATAAGTTTTACAATCTTCTTCTCCCTCAGCGTCCTAACATGGTTTGATCTTTCTTCTTATTTCTTACACACCAACACTATCACTTTTTGTCTTAACACAGTTTTGTTATTTTCTTACTGTACTCTTGTCCCTGATAGTGCCCAAAAATGAAACTTTCAGTTGCTTTTTTTTAAATGTACAATAAAAATAAGTTGAACTAAAACCGATTTGAGATTAAGCAGTTAATTAGTTTGTACTTGTAGCCATTGCAAGAAGGAAATATCTGTCTGAAATTCAACAAAGACTAATAGTAAAAGCAAATTACTTATCCTTACAAAACCATTTTGACCTGAGAAGAAGCTTCACTACTCTCCAACCAAAAGTGACTTGATGATCTTATCAGTCATACCTTGCACAAGAGGTAACAAATGTCCTGCCCCTGAGATTTCATGGTAACGAATCCATGGAAGCTTTGATGCAATATAACTCTGAAGCTTCACTGGCACAAACCTGTCCTCATCACCATTCCATAGGTGAACCGAGCCATTCTTGTATGGGAACGGATCTTTAAGGTCTAAAGGATCAAACTCCCAGCTTGAAAATCCAACATTCAAATCTCGGTGTAAGCTTTCGTATTCACCTTGTTGTCTTGTGTATACCTGAAAAAAAATAAACAAAGAATCATAACCAAACAGCACAAAGTTTTGTCAAACTAAGCAGCTATATTAGATGTGCTTGTACCCGATTTGGACTGACGAATCCGAGCTTAGACAAGACCTCCATGTCCTGACGGGAGAAAATGATGGGGTTACCAGAGATCACATTGGAGATTGGGAACCATTTCTGAGTGTTCCACCAATATGTAAGCCAAGGAGCATAGTGAGCTACTCGAAGTGCCCATTGATCTGCATGATACATTAGAGAGAAAGCTTCTCTTGTTATCTCTCCAGGTAAGTTTCTCCACCAGTAGTTAATCGCTGGTGCTACAAGCGCTGCTCCTGCTAACCTGTTTACAAAGTCCATAAACTCAGGACCAATTCAAACACATGTCATAAACCGTACTCAGCAAAACCAAGAGGGTTTTAGTTTAAGTACCGGTGAGGAATGTACTTAAGGCATGCCCAAGTGATTTCACCACCCATGGAGAGACCAACGACATAGAAGTTAGGTCCTAGTCCTAACCCATCAGCCAGCTCTTCGACATCCAATGCTATGCTTCTCGGTGATCGATTCGGGTCAGGATCACTCTCTCCATAGCCAGGACGGTCGAATGACACAGTGTATATCTTCAGTTCCTCTACCAGATCCTAAATCATGATGCAGAAAGAACCATTTTTAGTCATAATTAAGAAATATCAGCTAATTAAAAACTTGATAAAATCCGCTATAAACCTGGCTAACCACTGGGTGAACCAGTGATAGAAACAGTATGACAGCTTATGAGATTTTACAGAAAGCTTTAACATTTTATCATGCTGTCGATGATTCGACAAGTGGGTAATGAGGGCTTTTGCCGGAAAAAAACTTACCGGAGATAAGAAATAAGGGAAAGGCGAGTCGAGCATACTAGAATCAAAGCCGTGGATGTATATGATTTTGAACTTGGCTTCGTCTCTGTGAAATCCGAACTCCTTGTAAGCCAGATGTCTTCCGTCTCTCAGTTTGATCCTCGGTGCTGTCACGGCGGCTCCATCTGGAGAGCCGACGGTTTTTGGTGGAAGTGGTTGGATTGATTGATAAGCCCATGCTAAAGCTCCGACGAACAATACAAAGAGGATCTTTTTCAAGAAGTCTGCATAATCGAGGAAGCAAGTCTTTTTAAAACAGATTCCATAATGTAGGAATGCTTTATGTGAACTAAAAAAGACTTTCCTTGGCAAACAAGTTAATACGGATGGCCAATTGTTGATACAATCAAATCAATACCGGCCATTTTAGGTCCGATTATTGTTTTCTGAATGAAATATGAAAATATTTATATTTTATAGTTTCAACAAACCACAAAGTGAAGTCGAAACAGTAACTAAACGGATTAATTGGTCCGCTTGAAAAAAAAATATTCTAAACAAACTAGCTATGCATTCTAAAAACATTTACAATGAAAAGTTTTCACAGAGTTTGTCAATTAAATAAAAAAATGTAAAGGAAAACATACCTCACTTAAGCATTTATGAGATATTTTTAAATCGTTTTTAAATTAAAATTTAACTAAGAAATTATATTAAAATATGTTTTGTGTTTAGATATTTGGTTGGAAATGCTCTAACGCCCACCCAAAATCATCAAGGTGTACAGTTACTTTGATGATAAATTTATTTTTTGTCATTTGCTGCACTTGCAAATAAAACTTATTTTTCCTGAAATATACAAAAATGGGCAGGAAAAATTGTGTGGGGGGGGGGGGGGGTAAGGGGGGAGAAGATGTCCTTCTTGCTTCAACAGATATGTAAGCTTTAACAGAAGATAGAGTCTCGGATCTTATTGCACAAGTGCGACCGAAGTACCCCTTTTTGTACTAAAAGAGACCGCAGTACTTACAAGAAACCTAATAAAGATTTTATTTACCAGAAGAATATCTTTGTTGAGTGTTTCTTGTGTGAGATCTTGCAGAAGCTGCAGATATGTTCTTCCTTTCTGTTCCTTCTCCAGACATTCTCTCTTTTCTCTTGGAAAACTTTTCCAGGAAAATAACTAAGAGAGAAAGAGAGTTTGGTGAGGCGAAGGCTCAAGTGCTTCTTGCCTCTTTATGATTTTTTGTCTTTTTGTATAGATGAATTAATTGTAACTAAATTGGATTTTAGTTTCAAGTTATTATCGTTTTGTGGCAAAAATGGTAAATTTGCAGAAACGTGGACATTTACGTAACTTTGCAGTTTCCATGACGAGTTGTACCAAAACAAGTAATTACGATAGGAACTTGGAATACTCGAAGAGTAAAAATCAAACGTGACATTTGAAAAGTTCTCAAAGTTGGTGCTTCCTCCTCCGATTTGTGGTCCATAGTTTCGAAACTAGTACAAATTGGTTTAGAAATATAACAATTTTCATTTTCATTGTAAACGATGTAGTTACGTTTATGTTTTAAAATAAAATCCAATCAAACTGCCAATTTTTTAGGAGAAAAATCTATTATATAGTCACATGTGGTCGAGTGGTATGTCGAGTTTGTAAAGATGCTAAACACTCTAGATTTGAAATCTACCATCTCAGATAAACATTGTTTGCGTGGTTAGACAACATGGATATCTAATTTTTATTTGGAGCGATTGCTCTATCTAGCTCCAGGAAGCGACCGGTCTGTCTGCCGAACACCCCTAGTTATTTTATAGAAAAAAACTATTTCATTAATTAAATTGTGATGGTGAAAAACAAATTATGTACAAGCTATGGATGTAGAGTAGTAAAAGTTTTAATAAAACAAATTGATAAATAACTTTTCTCTTAAAAAATCTCTGATACCTGATTATATATGTTCTAGGCTCACTGATCTAATGAACATTGCAAAAGTGACGTTAGCAATTTTCAAGGCTTTTAAAGTAAATATTATAGTATAAATGATTGTCGAACCAGTTCCGAGGATGTCAAAACACTAAGAATGCAAGTATTAGTTTAATTTAAGTGTGATCATGTAATTTGATTGGTTTTGAAGTTAACTAAAACTAGAATGCAATAAAAGATATAACTTTTGCAATTAAGATAAAGGAGAACTCATGGGTACATGGATTAGACCTTGGGTGATCAAGTTTCGAACTAAGGATGGCAAATGATCAATTAAACTATCAACCTTAAGCCTAGACACGATTCTAAGCAAGCTCTATGTCTAGATGAATGTTCATT
>JABAYD010003458.1:0-22807 GCA_014822095.1 Diplotaxis tenuifolia
TTTTATAAAACTAATTAATAGTTTTTATTCTAATATCCCGCCCGTAGGGCGGGCCAATCCTAGTATATTATTATAAAGAACAGTTTTATCCATGACTTGCCATGTCATTAATTCGGCTCACCTTGTGTTAACACGTGTCATGTTTAGATGAAACGCTGCGTTTCATTAACTATTGCGTCAATTCTCTCGGGCTTTAAGTTTTTCCGTTGGGCTTCGTGTTACACCAGACTTTTGTGGAGTTTGATGGGCGTTTTTCCCTGATGGGTCTTTTGTCCATACCCAACAGATGGAGTGACATCATTTAGGGGTTTCCCAGTTACGTTCTTCTTCACCACTCAAGAGAAACAATGTCGATTAGGTTTTCTAAGTCGGAATTATGTTTTAGAAGTTTTGTTCATAGTCATAGTACCGTAATGTGAAAACAGAGTACATGCTTTTGTATTACTGATTTTAGCGTGGCTAGAGTTGAATCTCAGAATCCAATGATATGATTGAAGAAACTGGTACTCTTTTATACATGGCCCCAGAGGTAACAAAAAACATAACTTATAGTTAAAGATTGCTTTTTTTTGGTAAAAAAATTGCTTATTATGGTTTCGAAAACTCTTTTTGTGAGTGTAGTTTTGAAACCTGCGTTGTTTGGTTCTTGATGGTAAACCATACAATAGAAGATTAAGAGATTTATTATTGTGCTATGTCATTACCTGATCTCAGCTTTGCTGATGTTTCTTGTTAAACTCAATAAGATCTTTTCTCCATATGCTTTTCTCGCGGTTTTTGCATAAACTTGCAGGTTCTGTTACGAATGCACTATCATCCGTAGCTAATCGTTGGTTTTGCTCCATCGGAGTCGCAGCTGAAGTTGCGTCAAGCAACCCGGCTTATTTTACGATATCTAAAGAGTACTTCCTTTGACTTAATACAAAACCATCTTTGCTCCGAGTTATCTCTATACCAAGAAAGTACTTGAGCCTTCCTAAATCTTTCATGTGAAAGCATTCACTCAAATACTTCTTGAAGTTGTGAATTGCCTCACAATCGTTGCCACATATGATCAGATCATCAACGTAAATAAGCACTCTAATCTCAATATCACCACGCGAGTAAACGAACAAAGAGTAGTCAGAGTAAGACTGAGTGAAACCTGCACGTATAAGTGCCTTTGTCAGCTTCTCGAACACCGAGGAGCCTGCTTCAAACCATAAAGAGACTTATGTAATCTCAACACTTTATTAGGGTCAGCGTGTGTGAACCCTTGCGGAAGCTTAATATATACTTCTTCTTGCAAATCTCCATGGAGGAACGCGTTGTGCACGTCCATCTGGTGAACCTCCCAATCATTTGCAGCAATAATTTTCAAAAGACTTTAGACAGTAGTCATCTTTGCCACAGGAGCAAAAGTCTCATCATAATCTGTCCCTGCTTTCTGTCTATTACCAAGCACGACTAACCTTGCCTTAAATCTTTCTATCGTACCGTCTGCATTATATTTGATCTTAAAGACCCACATTGTTCCCAAAGCCACGCGACCGGGTGGTAAATCCGTTACACTCCATGCATTTGAAACCTCCAATGCGTCGACTTCTTTGTATACTGCCTTTGTCCATCTCTTATCTCTCATAGCTTCTTGAAAATTTTGAAGCTCAGACTCGGCACAGACAGCTGCAAAAAAAGCCTTGTGCCCAACAGAGTATGTTTCGTCAGAAATAAGTTCAGTAAGCGGACATAATGTGTTACCTGAGACCGGATCGAAATAGACGTTGTAGGAGTGATCGGAGGTGAGAACGCGTGGGGTATTATTTCCACAAATTGCATTGTATATGATGAAGTCGTTCAAACGGGTAGAAGGTGTCTTAATTAGTTGTCTTCCCCCCCAAAGCGACCTCTGTTTCTTTTACTTCATCAGATTCTGCAACCGCAGATTCCTCTGTTTGTTCAATACTGACTTCTGGTCCAACTTCTATCACAGCCGGATCCTGAGACACAAACTCAACGTGTTCAATACTCGTAACATTATGTGGTGACTTACTCACAGAGTCACTCCCCCTGTCTTTGATACTCACTGGTTCATTTGTAGGAAACACTTCCCCGAAATCTTCAGCAGTGACCGGATTGTGAATCACTTCACCAGACACTTCCTTTGCAAAAGGAAACTCATTTTCTCGGAACACAACATCTCGAGACGCAAAGAACTCCTTTCCTTCTAAATCATACAGCTGCCAACCTTTCTTCCCAAAAGGATATCCAACGAAAACACATTTCCTACTACGGGAAACAAACTTGTTCTTGTCTCTGAGTTGTTTGTGTGCAAAGCATAGTGATCCGAAAACTCTTAAATCAGAGTAAGATGGGACCGATCCGTATAACAGCTCATGAGGACATTTACCGTGAAGAACTTTGGTTGGTGTGAGGTTAATGACATGAGCTGCTGCAAGAACAGCTTCCCCCCAAAAACTAACTGGCATACTCTCCTGAAAGAGAAGAGCTCTCGCAACATTCAACAAATGGCGGTGCTTTCGCTCAACCCTACCGTTTTGTTGTGGTGTTCTAACACAGGTAGTCTGATGGATTATGCCTTGACTCTTAAAGAACTGTGAAAGACATGTAAACTCGGTCCCATTATCACTTCTAAGTTTCTTTATTGTCTTCCCAAACAGTCTGTCGGCATAGGCACAGAAATTTTCCACAGACTTTCTTGACTTCTATTTTCTCAAGTAACAAGTAAGTCCACACGGTTCGAGAATAATCATCTAAAATGGTCAAGAAATACGAAGCCCCTTTTGAAGCTTGAACACGATATGGTCCCCATACATCGATGTGAATCAACTCAAGATAATCAACTGTTTTATTAGAACTTTCATAAAACTGATCCCTAGTTTGTTTAGCCTCAATACAGGCCTCACAAGAATGCAATCTTTCAGAAACATCAACACCAGAAAACAATTGCAATGAAGACAAAGCTGAAACACCAGGATGACCCAACCGACGATGCCACAAAACTGAATCTTCAACTTTCACATTCTTGTTTACTCATACAGCTTTAACATCCGTAAAATAGTACACCCCATCGCGTTCTTCACTTTCTCCAATCAGCGTCTTCGAACATCGGTCCTGTAACACACACAACGTATCAGTAAAGAACGCGAAGCAGTTTGATTGTTTGAGGAGTTTAGATACTGAAATCAGAGAACAGTTTAAATCTGGAACGTATAACACATCATGTAGTGAAATCGTATCAGATAATGGCAATACGCCCACTTTCGTCGACGCAGTGGTACTACCATCTGCAAACCCCACGTTACACGCAGAGACACTCTTGAGATCAATGAGGAGATTGATATCTCCTGTCATATGATGCGAAACACCAGTATCAATTATCACATCACCGGACAACTTATCGGAAGAGGTTGACTTGTTGTGGATTATTTGAGTTATTGCTTTCCACTGTTCTGGAGTGAGCTCGGGTGGTGTGGCTCTTGGATTGGCTGTAGTTGCATAGGCTACGTTGGACTGTCCTCTTCCTCTCGTCAAACTATTTCCACGACCACTTCCTCCTCTTGAGGAGCCACGGGTTCCTCTTCCTCCTCTCTCCGTGAACCATTCCGGGTATCCAATTATTTGCCAACACGCAGACTTCTCATGTCATGTTCTCCCACAATTCGAACACACACGGTCTCGTCCTCCTCTGTTTTGTGACGTCTGCGAAGCTGAGTCATCTTGCAAAGCTCCTCGCGGTATACTTCCGTCATTGCTACTTCCTTCTCGTTCGGTTGCAAAGCCTACAGCTTCTTGCTGTTGTTCTCGGAGCTTTGCTGAGTTAAAAACGATCTTCTTCACGCACGATCTTGTTGTAAACTTCACCAAGATCAGGTAACACGTCTGCTTCTATTATTGCAGTAACAATATGTCCAAACCTGGACTCATCTAAACCCATTACGAATTGATGAACTCTCTCATCCTCCCTTTCTTTTTCATACACCGCCGCTGCGTCACATGTACACGTTGGTGGTGGTCTGTAGGTTTGAAGCTCTTCCCACATCTTAGCTAGTCGACCATAATAATCGATCACTGCTTGTCCGTCCTGCCTGCACGAAGCCAACTTGCACATCAACCGGTGAATTCTCACCTTATTCCCCACCGAGAATCTCTCCTTCAGATGCTCCCATAACTTATGTGCATCTGTCATAAACGTTACTGTTGATCTGACTCGTGGTTCAATCGAAGTACGCAACCATCCCACGATCATAGAAATGACACTGAGCCAATTCTCCAAATTTGCATCTCCTACGGGTGGCTTCTTCAATGAACCATCAACAAAACCACTTTTTCTTTTCGCCTGAAGGGCATTCATCATCTCCGTTGCCCATTCATTATAGTTCTCGCCTTTTAACTGAACCGAGCTGATCAAGGCTCCAGGATTATCAGATGAGAACAAGGATTAAGGCGAAGTTCCGCCTTTCTCTCCGGTCACGCCGGCTACGATACTTTTCTGATCTGCCATATCTTCGATCACGAAGAACAAGAGATTGTAACTTCAAAGAAAAACGAAAAACAAGCAAATGATCGTATATATTTTGATCTATTGCTCTGATACCATGTTAAACTCAGTAAGATCTGAATATTTCTGTGTATTGATCTCAAACATCCAACTTACATATATATACTCTCTATTATGAGTTTATCTAATCACCGACTTATATTAGAGTAATTATCTCTAATATATTACATGTTTATCAAAACTAAATACATATTTATCTTAACATATCCTAACATTTCTTCTGCTGTTATTCGTCAAGTAATTCAAAGTTAATATACATCCGTACGTTTGACATTTTAAAAAAAAAATCAGTAGGGGTGGTTAATCCGACTTATGCTTTGATTATCTTCAGATCATTGGGTTTAATTGTTTTTGGCTTTGTTTGTTTAATAGAAAAACAGAAACGAAGTACTTCGTATTCAGTTTTAGTTTCCGCTCTGGTTGATGTTATATTGGTTTGTCTTCGGTTTGGTTTAGGATGGTTTTAGAGTTATATTAAGGTTGGCTTAGTTTGAAATAACGTTAAAGATACATTTTCTACAAATATAATATACTTTAGATAGTACTGTATTTATATAATATGAATTTGATTCGGTTATATTGTTTGCTAAGATCTATTTTAACAAAATCACTTCTAAAATTATTTGTATTTTTGTATATTTGGCTTAAGCATAATAAAAGAATACTGGGGTACTAGAAAAGCTGTGACCTGAGTTGGAAAAAGTCATGAAGATGCTTGAGGGAGTCTACACCTCTAAAGGCAAGGGAATGATTTCAGAAGTGATCAGAGACTTGAATGTTTCAGATTTCTCGCCGGTTGTGGACCTTGAATTTACATTGCATTTTGGAGCAATACTCTGTTTCCCCGGTACAATGTCAATTAATAAAATCTTGATGTCTGCGTTTAGTATACAAGTGAAATGCCAATTACTAACATTTTTTGTAAGATGTGATAACTTTTTGATTCTTTAATACACATATATACATTGGATTAAAAATGTCTATGTTTAATTATTTACTTCTTTAGTCGAGAATCATTTGATATATGCTTTTATAATTTTATAATAGATGATTTTAAAAGCATATTTTCATAACAACACCAACAAAGACTACCGATCATCAACATGTATGTATAGACTATGTTTCCTGTTATTTTTTTTTGAATTCAATACGAGAGTATAATAAGCTCATTCTGTTGAAAACCAATGTTCAACAACAACACCCCACTCCTAACACATTTTTCATCGAATACATCCCCCCCATTATTTTCATTTTGTGCATCTTCGAGTATAAATATATAAGTCTCATCCAGTGAAATTCATCAGTTTAATCCTCTCAATCATTAGATTTTTAAATTTCCAGAGATAAGAATGACTAAATGTGCTCTCCTCCTCGGTAATCTGAAGTCTGTCTGTGATCTACTGCTTAGGTTTTGGGAGGCGAGAAATGTGAAGCACAGAGGCAACCTTATCGGTGTACACCTTCTCATCCTCGATGCAAAGGTGATTCCAGTGAGAAACCCCTGATCTGATAACTATTTCTTGAAAAGATTGAGTTTACCTGTTTGGGAGATGATTTTTGGTTTTGTTTGTTGCCGTATTTGTAGGCGGCTCTCATCTAAGACACCGTCCGGTTCATGACCGTGCATCTATCTCCAATGAATGCTTCTTTATTTACAGGTTAGACAGCTCTTCGAAGCATCAATTGAGGACACGCGAGGGATTGAATATCTGAGATTACACATTAAAGCAGTGCTTATTCACTCAGGTAACTTCTATTGTGATTGAATCAACATTTATGTCATTGTGATTAATTGATATTTTCCACTACAAAACCTAGCTGACCAACATTAACTCCCATAGCCCATATAGTGTTCATTCATTATTGTTTTGTAATTTAAACTTAGAAGCTTATAACTCCAAAGAGTTGTCTTAACTGATAAATGCGTTCATTCTTTATTTTTTCTATTTAATTTGTGATTTATATTTGGTCAATCCATTTTCATGCCATACACAACAAGAAAAAAGAAAGAAGGAGATAATAAAAGAAAGACAACATCACACATTCGGGTTCCACAAAATTTTTGGCGTTTGAAATCTGAATCACAAGCAAATGTAGTTTGAGGACAATGGAAAGAACAACAAAAACATCATGTAACTCTATATCTTACAGTCTTATCATTATCATCTTCACACATTTGTGCTCTGTTAATTATGATTTATTTTCGTATTTTGTTTACTTCATTTGTATTTATTTTTAACACACATTCTCTCTATAAATAAAAACAGTTAAGTAAGCTTATGAACTCATCTTAAAGAATACTGATGATGCTATGGTGCAACAATATACTATCCAGCATGTGACAAAGATGCTTTGTTAGATTATATCTTACATTTGTTCTATAAATGATGCTTGAAACGTCCCCGGCTTTGGGAAGTGCATTAAAAATATTTATATGTGGGAATTGGCAGTCTTGGACGTACCTAAAATCCAAAAACTTCAGTTTCAAGGTCATTTTATTCGGGCTCTTCAAATCTATATACAATGTGGATATCGATATGCTCGCAAGAATTACAAAATCCACTCTGTTATTGTGTTTTTTAAACATTGACGCTATTTTTACGGTAGAATTGTGGAAACATCCGACAAAAAAACAAATATTGTGAAAACAGAAAAGTACAAAAATGATTTAATTGTATGTTAAATCTTTTGGTATTATATTTAGCCATCACTTAGTAGGATATAACATATAATAAAATCATATATATTTGAAGGAATAGAAAGCGACAAACAAATAAGAAATCATGAGTTAGAAGAAAGATAAACATAAGATCTTTTTAAAAAACATAAGAAGCCTTTTTACAAAGAAAAAGATCTTTTTAAAAATGAATAGTAAACTTCATAAACATAAAGTTCTCTAAATGTTTAGGTACAAAAATATAACAATCTGAATATTTTATATATGTTATTAACTCACAAATGTACTTCATATAAAAACAAAATAACAATCTCTTCATTATAAGAAAAAACAAACAAAAAGTAAGCAGTTTTTGTTTTTTAAAATGATGTTTCAAGAAAACAGCGAAAAGTAGCTATTGCTCCTAATGACATTCCAACAAACTTATAATATTTCAAAGTTTTAACATAAAAAGGCTTTTACCTATTTTCGGCATATGCTCATGGTTTCTGTAAATAGAGTATTCATTTGAGCCATCACAATCTTAACATGAATCATGATATCTTATAGCATGATTCAAATTATTGTTAGATAAATACTTAAAATTTTGGTAAAAAATAAAGCACATTGATGCTAGTTTTAATTTAAAAATATTAAAAATTTAAAATAAAATTGTACAATTAGTTTATTTATTCGCCTGCCCGTAGGACGGGTTTACCCTAGTCTACAATGAAGTAGAATTTATTTTAGGTCTATTATATTTTAAACCACAAATCTCAAATTCTAAATGTTTTCTTAATAATCAGAAAAGCTCAATTATTGTATCATATATCAAAATAAACAAAAGTACACTCAGTATTAATATGAAAATCTAAGACAATAAAATTATAAAAAAAAATCTCAATTTAAAATATAACCCTTAAAGACATAAAATGTTAGAACTTTTTGTTGATAAACCATAAACACTGCCTTACACATGGTTACCAAATCAATATATATTCTTTTAATTTTTTCAATTACATAAAATTTTATTTTTAATTTCACATTAACTCTTACACTGAAGATTAGAAAAATTTCACTGAGAATATTTCATATATTTTTAAACTGAGAATCATTTCAGATCTAAGAAAAAAAAAACTGCTTATCTTCCTCCTGAAAGGGCTACAACGGGTGACTTCAAGAGGTTAGAGGTCATTTTATCTTGATTTCACTTCTCTCTCCTTTTATTTTCGTTTTGGTTACTTTCTTCTTGCTTCATGCAACTTGCGTCTGTTTTTGGTGAATGACGTCCTCATTGTTTTCCGAGTATAGAAAATATAAGATCTTTGTCCTATAAAAGTATTAGAAAGATGATTCTTATCACTAATGTGAGTATTAATAGCGGCAGTTAAATGCTATTAGTTTGTTACCATAGCGTCTTTTTAAACGTTCTCGCAGCGTCCGTTATAATAGATCCGACACTTTCGATAGCGGAACTTTCGTATGCTATAGTTAAATAAACAACGATAGCGTCGTTTTCTATGCAATGGTTAAATCTTATAATAACGTGTTATAATTGTTATTAATACTCATTGTTATACAAAGATAGCAAATGTTTCATGTTATTAAATTGTTTTAATTACCAGAATATTTAATATATATATATATATATATATATATAATTACAAATTGATTTTTTTTAAAATGGATTATTTATTTCGAATATTTTTAATTTTTAAAATCTCATATTAAAATAAAATCATTGTAATACATTCCTTGTTTAAACAAACCATCAACACCTACAAACATATATACTATCAATCTACCACTAACAACCCTTCACAATCATCCACAACATAAAGACTATCATCATCAGAAGCTTCACCACACAGATCATCCACTTCTTGGACACTTAAATCCTCTTCTATTTCCAACTCATGGTAGCCTCTAGGTAGTGCTTTCATAACAACATACCAATTAGAATTATCTTCCCTAGAGTAGAAAACCTGTTTGGCTTGAGAAGACATAATGAACGGATCTTTCAAATAAGCGGCTTGGTTCATATGAAGGTTGACGAGAGTGAAACCATCTTCTTCCTTCACACCATTCCATGTGTTAGTCCAATTGCATCTGAACAGCGGTACTTTGAACATGTGATAGTTCATAAGTAAAATCTCCTTTATCACTCCATAATATGTAAGCATATCCGCAACTTGTCATATTTCGAGCACTTAATCTACACATGCTAAATGTTTCATAACTTACTCCACTGTTTTGAGTCTTCCGCTTAACCGCTTCCGTATGAAACCGCTGGCCCTTGATGATAAACCCTTTATGTGCTAAAGCAGCATTTCTTGGTCCGAATGACAACCACCTCAACTCCTTCGAATGACTATTTGTTGAGTCTGAGTGAATCTGCCAAGACAACATGTTCATCAATCCAACAATCTAACAATCAAACAACAGAGTTCATCATCAAGCTACGAGCTAATCAGTAATCAACCAATCCGACAATCCAATCCAACAAGATGTATAGAATATTACAAAAGAAAAAGAGTTGGAGTTGAAAACCACCAAGGCTAACCGAGCCTAACAGGGAATAAATAGTTGGAGGCGTGTTGTAGTTACACTAACAACATTGGCCATGTGCTGTGATTGGTGTTTTGCATGGAGAAAGGGTTCATCCCATCTGTAGAAATTCCAAGTCAAATTGGTATTGTGCCAACGCAGATCTTTAGTCATCCTCTTTGATCTAAACATCCTCCTAAATCTATCCTTGATTGGAAAATATCGAAGGACCTTAGCTGGAATCCCAACCTTTATCTCATTGATGTGCTTATCCTTCTCCCATCTCGAAACTTTGCATCTTGGAAAGCTTTCTAGTTTCTCAAATTCCTTCCTATATAGTATGCAATCATTCTTGCAAGCATGGATATTGTCGTAGCCGAAACCAAATATCTTCAAAAATTTCTTGATTGCATCCATACTCTTCGGAAGCACATTGTCTTCAGGTAGCATGTCCTGAAGCAAAACCAGCAGTTGATCGAAGTAGTTCTCAGAGACACCACTCTTAACCTTGAATCTGTAAAGTCCCATGATTGCTGAAACCTTCGTGTGTACCTTACAACCCGAGTACAATGGCGTTTCAGCGTCTCTTAACTTTTTCCTAAACTCAGTTTCCTCTGCTGCTTCAGCACCATCATTTGGCTCCACCCCACTATCACTCGTCTGATTTGGACCACCTTCGTCCATGGGGAAAGCTGTCTTAAACAACTCATATGCCTCCGTGTCGTCACCATCATTTGGCTCCACCTCATCTCTTTTTTCACCATGTATACTCCAACAAGATCTCTTATACTTCTTATCCATACCCCTAATCACAAGATGGTCGACTATTTTATCAACTAGCTGATGACTTAAATTGCGGCAGTCTCTGCAAGGGCACAACATTTCAGACATATTTCCCAATCTTCTTGCGGATGAATACACGAAATTAGTTGCTCCTTCCGAGTACTCGTGACTATTGCTACACGAAAAAAAGAAGTTAGCTTTCTTTCAGTCAGAATACAACTTAGACGGAAGAAATGTGAGCTCGAGAGATCTTAGGTTATACCTTGGCAGCCAAATCCACATCTTATCCATAAATATTACACATAGCTTCACATCAGTTCAAACTAGTCGACAAAAAAAAGTTAAAACTAGAAATACAACGATTCAACAATATTGTTATCAGTCTGACATTGTTTCAGACTTTCACACCAACTTCAAGCAATCATTTGGCCATGCCACAACCGAACCTATTGCATCAGAGATGCTTACAATCTCTGAATTTGGCCTCCACACCTCTGCATCACCAATCTTAGCCACTTCAACCCACACCTTGCTTGCATTTGGGCCCAGGGGCACAAAGTGACACAGCTCTTTCGGATCAGTTGAAGCCACTCTTCCTTCAGCGACCTTACGTCCGGTTTTGTTACAGTCGAAGAGAATACACTTCTGCTTTTCACTTCTGGTGGAACTAGTGCTGCCTGGACTCTTGGCTGGTTTGGTAGGTGATGATGTTTTGGTGGCTGCAGGTTTTGTAGGTGTTGCAGCTGTAGCCATGATCTAAAACTTGAGGACTGGTCATGCAATTATCTCGCTAATTGCATCACCAATCAAAAACATCTCCGCAGTTGGCCTCCACAAATGAGCATTATCCTTAAACACTTCCACCACTTCAATGCTCACAGCATTTGGACCCAGAGGTATATTGTTAACCATGTCTTTTGCTTTAGATGAGCACAATCTTCCTTCAGCAATAACCTCCTCCTATTCAGTAGGCCAATCATATATTTTGTATCTTCGAGTTTCACCTTCCTTGGGTTGCTAAAAGGTAACAAGCTAACGATTAGAGACCAATACTTATGCCGAAAAACTAGATTGAAAAACTTTACCATCGATACATCCTGAGACGCTACTGGATTCCTGTCCAAAAGCACTTTATTTATTGGCCAAGTTACTTTGCATCCCACAACGTCCTCAAGAGATAACACATATGTTGTAGGCCTCCAGAGAGAAGCTTCCGAACTTAATGCAGACTTAACAATAACAACCACTGCATTAGGACCAATCGGTACACGACCAATTTTTTTACATCGGTTCATCAGAGCAAAATTCTCCTTCACCAACAACTACATCTTCTGACTCAAACCAATCCAGTATTTGTACTATCACTCCTTCTTTGTATCCACCACTTGTCTCAGATGTTTCAGTCTCACCATTAGTTTTCTCTGAGAAGAGAAAATAATTATTAACTGTCATCAGACCACTTAAGTAAATGAGGTGATAATGCTTACCTTCTTTCGAGCTAACTCTCGGACCATGCCCTTTAACTCTTCAATCTCACTAGCCATATCAGCAATCTTTGCGTCTCTAGATTGCAGAAATGCTAGCTTAGTAGCCGTAATCCCTCTACCAAACCCCCTTACTCGTCCAGGTTTGTCTTTTCCCAAAATCTTGGTCACAGCATCCTCCCTTATGTTATCAGCAGCTGATGTAGAGTCCATTTGACTATCAAGTGACTGTATTTGTTCCTGATACAAACATTCATTGACAGTATAACTCAAGCATCATAATCCTGAAGATGAAACACAATAAAACAAGTTCTAGAATTCTTACAATAGTCTCAGCATATTGAGGCTTCACGGGTCTACCATCAGCATGAGTATGTCCAGCATCCATACCTTACTCCTACTCACCTTGTTCGGGTCTTGACTCTTTTTTTTCTATATAGAATACATACATATATCTCAGTACACAGCTGTCTATTCTAACAAGCATGTTTGACGACTAAACTTACCATATCATAAGCTAAACGAATCATTCCTTTGCGGCTGGTGGTATGAGGAATCTGATTTTTTCTCAGCTCTCTGTACCTATTACTTATTTCCTACAATATAAATATGAGTGTGATTAAATATATATAACTTTGGATACTTTACCGTGAAACTTGAGGTAGTCTTGCTCCTAACCCAAGTGTTCCACAGTTGAATGGATGGAACATTGCTGGGTTTTAATGCTATTCGCTCAGCAACAGTCTTCGCAGCACGTACTTGTGAAACTAGTCTTGACTTCCCAGCCCTCCATAAGCTTCCCAACTGCTTGAAAATTACAGCTCTCTGCCACTCTTCTTGCAAATTAAACCTCCCCTGCATCAAAACAAACGAATGTCAAACATGTTTATAATTTCATATTGCGCTTCAATAAAACATATATATACAAACCTGAATTTCTTCCCACATGGTTGCTTTAGTCGCTTCATCAAGTCTTCTCCAATCAGAAAGTGTTACCGGAACATGTTCCCTCACAAGAGGACCAAGAAAAGATGACAGTGTAACTGAACCAGGTCCAACATGCTCACCAAAGTCATTGAATGTGACCGCAACCTTTTCATTAGGATTCTCAGCCACTCTACGCATCTTTGTTGGTCCTCTTTTTTTCTTTTCTTTCACTTCCTCCTCATCTAGCCGAACTCCTTCATCACTAGGAATCTCATCAGCTTGAGCATTGTTAACTCCATCTTCTTCCATATTGTGAGGTTGTTCTTCGTTCGCTTTCTCATTGACAACTCCATCTTCTTCCATACTGGCAGCTTCTTCTTCACTCACTTTGTCATCGAGAAGTCCATCTTCTTCCACATTGGCATCTTCTACTTCATTCTCTTTATGTTCCGGACCAGTCAAACAAGCTTCTCCTTCTATCTCAGTATCTTCTTTACCATCAGCATTACATCTTCGAGGTAATCATCATCTTCCGTTGTTACATCTTCTCGTTGAGCAGCAACTTTCTGGATTTTACTACTTCTTCTCGTTGGCGTAAAGAAGTAAAGTCTTTGCTTTCTTGTATGTTCTTTTCTTGACTTGTAGTTTTTGTTCCTGTCCAGTTAAACAAGCTTCTTCTTCACCCTCTTCATCTTCTTCAGACATTGCTTCATTGTCACTACCATCAACTTGCGGTGTTACATCTTCTACCTCCTCAACTTGAGGTGTGATATCTTCTACCTCATCATCTTGAGAAGCCAATTTCTTTGGTCTACCCCTTCTTCTCTTAACTACATTCGTTTTTGGAGAAACCACTTTCTTTGTTGTTGGAGTAGCAACTTTGCGTGTTGGATCTTCTACCTCCAAGCCTTGATTACGTCTACTCCGCCGAGCTCCAACTTGTCCTCCTCCTCTTGTCCTTGCCATTTCTGAAGTAAAATCAAAACGAGAGATCAAAATTGATATCCACAATTGAAACCCAAAATCAAAATCGAAACCGAAACAAACAAAATTGAAATGCATGTTCTCACAAACTAAGAATTGAAAACCAAATCAAAACCAAAACCCAAAATCAAATTGAATGAACAAAATCGAAATCAAACTCAAATCGTTTTCCTTTCGTTTGTGGATACGATATAATGAAGCTTCGATTCGATTGAATGAGAACATACCTCTCCTGATTTTCTGTTGTACGATGAGATTTGAATCGAGGAGAAAGTGAAACCGAGGAGTAAGGGAAGAAAGTGAAGAAAGGATTTCGAGAGATCTCTCGTGTTTTAAGTACTTAGAGATATTTTCAGACTAAAAATAATATATATTTACATATTTGATAGCTCCTTATTTCTGATATGCAATGATAAGGCGCTTCAACTTACCAAATTGACGCGGCTAAATTATTTCTTTTCCCGTGATAACAAACATAGCGTTTCAGATTAATAAACGCTAATAGAAAGGCCGGTGTTGGCATACAATAGCAGAGCTGTAATAAATGCTATACTACGGCGCTATTAATACCCACATTTCATGTAGTGTATTGAGTAGATGTAAGTTGCATATATACATGAGGATGAAGTAATGTGCAAGGCATTCACATATAATTACAGTTATTGAGAATGATACAAAAAAGAGATTATAGGAAGTAAATATACTATGATATCTCTAATATCCTCCCGCAAGATCAAGGTCTATTGGCGACGCCGATCTTGTCACATTGCATGAGAAATCGTTGCCGGCTGAGAGGCTTTGTCAAACTATCAGCTAGCTGATCATGAGTTGAAACATGAGATACTCTGAGGTTGCCGGCTTGAATTTCATTGCGGATGAAGTGATAGTCAAGTGCAAGGTGTTACATCCTAGATTGAAAGACTGGATTTTTACATAGATATGTAGTGCCAATGTTGTCACAGTAGATAGTTGGAGGCTTATGCTTAGTAATGCCGAGCTCAGATAGTAAGTGAGCAATCCAGTTAAGCTCAGAGGTTGTGTTAGCTACTGATCTGTACTCAGCTTCTGTAGACGAGCGAGCAATTCCCAGCTGCTTCCTTGCTGACCAGGAGATAGCGTGCTTGCCAAGGTAGAAAATATATGCATTTGTAGAGACAGTCATCGATGTCTCCCGCCCAATCAACATTATGGAATACATGTAGAGATAAGGGTTGGTGTTTCTGTTCCAGATAGAGTGCATGAACTGAGAGAGCTTGTTGACGGAGTAGGCGACATCTGGACGTGTGAAAGCCAGATACTGAAGGCTGCCTACTAGTGTTATGTACTCTGTCATGCTATTGTGTTTTGCTCCAGCGAGAGTGAGCTTAGGTTCAGTAGCCATTGGTGTAGGAGCTGGTTTTGCATATTGCATATTCATCTTGTGAAGCAAATCCATTATATATTTCCATTGGCAAAGATGTAGACCCTGGGGAGTTTTGACTACCTCAATGCTAGGAAATACGATAGCTCGCCCATGTCTTTTAATGAGAACCTTGATGCCAGAGCTTTGAGTAGGTCTGGGTGTAAATAACTATAACCGAAGTCCATACTTTAACCCGAACTGAAGTAGCGAGTTTGGATCGGTATAGGATCCATGTTAAATACCAAATGAATCTTAACAGCATGGCTTTCGGACAACCGATTGAAACCAAATCCGAACCAAACACCCGAACTAACCCGAACTAAACCGATCTTATATATAATTTATGTTATATGTTGTTATATTTATATAAATTTCATGTATTTATCATGTATTTTTCTTTCTCACATGTTCTCACTTCTCGTTTTCCTTTCGACGACCAACCCTAATCCTAAATGAACAAAGCTTTTTGATTCAAACTTATAAAAATAAAATAGAACCATAAATCTTTTTGTTTCTTTGTATCATGTTTTATCTGAGAATTAGAAGAATCAAATTCAATCTAAAGGTTCATTTTTTTTTCTTTTTCCCTCTTCATTTTTTTCTGGAAATTTTCAGTCGATTCCAAATCAATAAGAACATCTTCTATTTGCACAAATTTTGATTTGCTTTTTTCATTAATTTATCTTTTATATGCAGCTGTTAACGATCGTTTGTATTTTCATAGTGGGGAGATGCAAAATCCCACAATAATACTGAGCATTTTGATTTGCTTATGGTTTAATTCGTGTTGTCTAATACTCTAGTATTATTATATGACTTTTGGTTTTAATATCTTTCCAAATTTTAGATTTAAGTGTGTTATGTTTTGGTGTGCTAATGAATGGGTAGTTTGGGTTTCTTCAGTTTTTTTGGTTATTTTGGTTACAAAATCCGAAACCGAATCGAGTCCATTTCAGTTTCTTTACAAAATCCGAAACCGAATCGAGTCCATTTCAGTTTCGGGTTTAAGCGGATCTTCTAAGCTTTAACCGAACCGATCCAAACCCGGTTGGTTCCAAACCGATACCATACCAAAACTTTGAAAAAACCGAATGGTACTTGTACACTAAGATCCGAAAATCTGATTTAACCAAACCAAAACCCATTGGTGGACCGAACGCCCATGCCTAGCTTTGAGTATGTGTTCAACCAATTTATGGTTGTTTCCGGTGACAATTATATCGTTAACATAGACGAGTAGGTAAGTAAGAGTGTCTCCATGTTGCAACACAAAGAGAGCGGTATCTACAACTAAGTTTTGAAAACCAAGCTGGAGAAGAAAGGTCTTGAGTTCAACGTACCATGCTCAGGGAGATTGTTTGAGGGCATATATGGCCTTGTTCAAGTGACGAATGTGGTCTGGTTTGTCGGGATCGACGAATCCTGGAGGCTGTCTCATGTAGACTTCCTCGATGAGATTCCCTTGAAGAAAGGCGTTATTGATGTCAATACGTTTGAGACACCAATTTCTCCTTGTAGCTACATTCAACACCACTCTGATCGTAGTTGATTTAATAACCGGACTGAATGTTTCAAAATAATCGATACCTTCCTGTTGATTACAGCCTTTGGCGACAAAACGAGATTTTCGTTTGTCAATGGTACCATCTGGAAGGTATTTGAGCCGAAATAGCCATCTTCCATCGATCACATTGAGGCCGGGAGTATTAGGAACGAGGTCCCATGTACGGTTTCGAACATGACATCAAACTCCTCAGATACAGAAGCACGCCATTTTTTCTTTAAGGGCTTGCGTAATTGTTCTCGGTTCTTCACCACCTGATAATAGAAGAGCTGAAAGACCATACTTCTGATTGGGTTTCCAGATGTTGTTCTTGGCTCGTGTTCGCATCGGATGTTGATTCTGGGGTTGAATCGAATCAGAGGATGTCGATGAGGAAGACAATTGTGCTTTTGGCTGAGAGATGGGCTGAGAGTCTATTGTAGATGGGCCTGATGTCTGTTGGGCTGATGAATGATATGGACTTGGTTGTTGGGATTGTGAACTTGGGCTGGGATTCGCAGATAGAATGGACTGGATCTTTGCACTTTCTGAGCCCACGATGCATGTGTCTTCGCTGTGGTCGGTCTGTGAAGATGAGAGATTTCCAGATTGTTGCAGAAGAGTTGGGGACAACTCTGATGGGTGAGGAGAGCTTACTTGTTCACCAGGTTCTGAATTAAGGCCGAGGATGCGTCTCTCCTAAGGGTGCTAGATGATCATGACTGAGTGGTGGATTTCGAAAATGAATTTGGTTGCTTGATGGGATGAAATTTGAGGGTTGATCAGCGGTGGTTTCAGAGGAGATTGGTTTAGTAATAGGTTTGAGGAAGGTCGTTTGTCAAATATGACATGGCAAGAAACATAGATACGATTGGTATGAGGATCAAGACAGATGTAGGCGATTTGGGTAAGGGAATATCCAAGAAATATACAAGGAATAGAACGCGGTTCTAGTTTGTAGAAAGTGTATGGTCTCAACCAAGGGAAACAAAGGCATCCAAATATTTTTAGTTTGGTGTAGTTTGGGGATGTTTGGAAATGATTTGATAAGGTGATTGGTTGGAGAGGACATGAGTTGGTATTCAGTTGATTAGGTAAACAACAGTGGAGAAGGCATAGGACTAGTATGTGGTTGGGAGGTTTGATTTGGTAAGAAGGGTGAGGCCGGTTTCGACGATGTGTCGGGAGTATGAGGTGGAGAGGTTAGATGTGTGATACCTTTTGAGGCAAGAAATTCATTGAGAGCTATGGATTCACCTCGTTGTCAGAAAATAAGGTACCAATCCGACTTTGGAGTTTGTTTTCTCTAAGAGCAGTGTAGCGTATGAAGGTTTCTTTTACTTGGGACTTTAGTTTAAGTGGGTAGAACCAGATATATCTAGAATAATGATCAACGATAAGTAGGAAATACTTGAAGTTATCAGTTGATAGAATTGGAGAGGTCCAAACATCTGAGAATAAATATTGAAGGGGGTGATTTGAGTGTATTGAGCTTGGAAAAGGAGATTTTATGAGTTTTATTGATACAGCAGTCACTGCATGAAAAGGATTGCGAAAATGAATTTGAAACATGTAAAGAAAACTTAGATAGAATGGTTTTTAGTACAGGAAAAGCTGGGTCGCCTAGTCTTGAATGCCAATCGGTGAAAGTGGTTTTGAGGTTTGTGGTAGATGTGTAGAAGATATAGGCGATTGTTACGGACAAGGGCCACTCATAAAGCTCATCCATGGTATTGCCTTGGAGTAACGGGACTTCCGTTCTGAGATCCCTCACCTGAAAACAAGAAGGAAAGAATTGCTCCGACACTTGATTAGCATTGCATAGTTTGCCAAGCAAGTCTAGTTCGTCGATTCTGGTGGAGACACCCTAAAGTTATTCTGAGATTGATTTTGTACCTTTCTCCCAACTTTTCAATTGATTGTGAATATGTTTGATGTGGCCACGACTTGGTTTTGCATATGTGGAGGCTAGTGTGGTCCAGATCTCGTGTCCTTTCCATCGATAGTGATGACTTTTGGAACGATAGGTTTGGTGCCATCAATGAAAGAGGCTAGATCATAACCGTCAAGAAGAGCATGAACTTGACGGCTCCACATTAGGTAGTTGGTAACGGTAAGTTTGGTGATGTTAGAGGTATGGATGTTGAGAAGAGAACCCTGGGGGTGGTAAGAGTGTTATGAGCGTTGGGTTAAGGTGTTGGATGTGCCACTCCAGTATTGGGCTGCGTCGACTTTCAAAGGTGTGGGGGAGGCTTTAGGGTTGGTTAAAGGGGATGTCGACACGGTGGAAGGTAGAGTTCGTGTTGAGGTTGATGGTTTCAAGCCACTATTGTTTTCGCTAGAGGTTGACTTTGATGAAGGTGTTGAGCTGGTGGTGAATCTATGGTACGAGAAGCTGGTGGGGTTTTGTCGAGAATGTGGTTGTATGACACATGAGAAAGTGAAGTATCCTTCTTTGACACCGGCTTCTTCTGAGAGTTTAAGTGAGCCGAGAGTCATAGGTGATAAGGGTATGGGACTTCAACCTATGAGCTACAAAACAGCGGTGGCTAGTACAAGAGATATGAGTAATGAACAGAGGATGGAGCATCGAGGGGATGATGGTAACAGAGGTAAACAAGTTATTACAGACCGAGTGAGAGGCTACAGGCAAGATGGTCCTAGAAAGGCTATGAAGGGACGTTACCAGAGGAACTATGGAGAGGGTTCATCACGGTTCGCAAGGAGAACCAATGGCGGTCCTCCTAGTCCAAGTAAAAGAATGGCTATTAATACTCGGGGTTTACAGTCTATGCATCACGACGAGGAAGGTAAAGAGCTTACCAACCAGCAAAAAATGATGTTGGAGGCTTTCAAAACAGGAACCGAGGATCCAAAGGAGGTATAAGAGAATCAGAGTTCTAAGACAGGAAAGAGTAACCATTTCAAAGCTAGGAAAGCTCTAAACTTTGAGGAAACGGAGGAGGTTGAGAACTTAGTGGATGCAGCTAAGACCGGCGGTGGAAATAAAGAGGAAGCAAGCTTCGTTGCTGTTGATATGATGACTGATGCCGAGACAAAGAAACAGGGTGAAATGCATGTTCTTGAGGATGATAATCCAACAGAGGATGGGATGCTTTTGTCGGATTCTGAGCTCCTTGATGAGGAGTGGGAAGAGGGTGAAGTTCCAGAATTTTTGGAAGAAATGGAGGAAGAGGTTACTGAGGAAGAGCAGGAGGATAAAGCCTCGGAAGTGGTTAAAGACAAGGAAGAGTTTGATTGCAACGTCACAAAAAAGAAAGTTTTAAAGCTGGGGGTATTTCCGGGATCCACCAAGAAAAGGTTGGTACAGTCCCTCTTGTCGCCTAGGATGAGTAAGGTATCGAAGGTTCCTGGTAAGACAACTGAAAAGGGAGAAGGTAAGAAAGGTTAAGGATGGAGCAGCTTAGTGTGATGGTTATTTGTTTGGTGTTTCTTTAAAATTCAGTAATAATGGATTGTTCTATAAAATCCTGTGCTTGGTTTTGTTTTTCCGTTTCTGAGGTGAGACTGATGTGGTCTCATGATTTATGTTGCTTTTTGATTTTAGTTGTAATAGCTTTGAATAAACCGGCTTTTCAAAGAAATTCTATGTATCCAAATCTGTTAAGGATGGTCAGGTTATTGAGATATAGGGTGAATTCAAGGGAAACCTTGATAATTATGTTTAAGAAATGGGGGGTGGGGGGGGGGGGTGGATGAGTTATTGAACCGTCAAGCACCACTGCAATATGCAGATGGTCGTACGATATCTTTTTTGGAATTATGTAATATGGGGGTCTGCGACTGAAATGTTATTGGGTAACAACCTACGCTATATGGGGCTTGTCTTTGGTGGTCTGGGGAATTTTATATATGGACTTATGAAAATGACTATAGCGAAAGACAAATTCAAGGTTTTATGGAGAGTTATGAAGTTGGATATGTCGAAGGATAACGAATATGTTATGTACGTTGGTGTCTGGGTTTGGGCTACAATATGGAGAAGTAATTCGTTAAGGGACACATGGGCTTTTATGGTGGGTTATGTTCACGCATCAGAGTTTCATTCTGAGATAGGTATTTTCGGAATGGAAGATATAAATATTACCGGTTGTCATTATGAGTATTTTGAGTTGGAATTGTATAAGTGCAGGTAGTTCGGACACATTTCAACGTATTCGGGATTTCTGTCGCTAATTTTTCCCGGATTGTCGTTTCCTTATGGAAACAAAGTAAAATGTTGCTTATATGGATGCACTAAAACCGAGTTTAGGGTATGATTGTTTACATACGGTTGAACCAATTGGTCGTAGTGGTGGTCTAGTTTTAATGTGGAAAAGTTGCTATGCGGTTGACATTATTAATAGTGATAATAGAATAATTGATATTAAGGTAACAATGGAATCTTTTGTTTTTTTTCCTTTCCTGTGTATATGGAGCCCCTGTCAGAGAAAGAAGACGTTACGTTTGGGATAATTTAACGGCAATAGGAGTGGCCAGAGATGAGGCATGGTTGCTGGTTGGTGACTTTAATGAGTTATTGCATAACGGTGAAAATTTGGGAGGTGCTAATAGAGATGAGTCAACTTTTTTTGATTTTTGGAACATGGTTGAGGCAAGTAAAATTATGTTATTCTTTCCTAAAATTAATCAATTTCTATGTTATTGTTTCCAGGTCTCCTTTCTGTCGTCAAGAAACTTGATTAGTTTCTGTATTTCCTAATTTTTTTATATATAATCTGATACTCAATCACGCAACCCTTGCGTTACTTTCTCGGAGAAATAAGTATGTTCAAATTAGTGCATAATTGAAAAAAAATATTAGATTAAAAACCCGAATTAAGATGCGATTGGACACTGCTGTAGTTTTAAATATTTTGCTGTAGAATTTAAATGGTAGATTTTTGTGCTGTAACTTTATATATTTTGCTGTAGAATCTAAGTTGTATATTTATGTGTGATAACATTAAATGTTTTGTGTTTAATTTGATTATGAATTTTAATAATATATTTTTTTAAGAAATTGTATATAGTTGAATAAAACTTAAATTATAATTAAAAATTAAAACTAAATTGATAAAGTAAATAAACAGAAAATAAATTATTATTGTACAATTATAAAAAGATTATTGTCAATAGATATTTATAATCATTAAATGTAAATTTTATATTTAGATTTATATGCTATACATAATCTTTACGTGGTAAGTATAATATTCTAGTAGTATATATACATATTTGTAAATATGTTATTATAGAAATTTAATAGAGAAAGAGAAACATATTTGTCAAAAGAAAAAAAAATATACTCAAAGCACTTGAAATAATGCTCTAGAAAAGTTGCTCTACAAAGCCGTATCTTTAAAAAATATCTAATTATGGCTGTAGATTTCAGTAAATAAACAACAACTTGAATACTTTATGTCTAAGGCTGTGGAAATAAAAAAGGCTGTGCACAGCATCTAGAGCTGTCGCCAATCACCCTAATTTAGTCCGAGAAATCAATATGTTCAAATTGATTGCGTTATTGAGAATTGAATTGGGTTTATACACCTTCCTTTTTTTCCAGTATCATTAATATTCACAGGCACAGTTATTTTACTATATAAATACCACGATAGAAATCATTCATCTTTACCCACTATTTTCTGTATACGTTTTTTTTCTCATCCTACAGTTTCAATTAATGGCTGGTCTTGATTTCCTTTCTGATTTGAAGCCTTTTAATTCTACTAGTGGTATTCTGGCGCGTAGCGCCGGGTTTCTATGTTATATCTTTAATGAGTTCAAAATTGTTTGAAATCATGAAATTATCAATATCTATGGATAAATTCTTACATCTTGTATGGATTCTTTTAGCTATTTTGTATGTTGTTGTTGGGAGATATTAAATTTTGATGGTTGATACAGATTTCTGGAAAAC
>JABAYD010003471.1:0-16146 GCA_014822095.1 Diplotaxis tenuifolia
CCCAAAGCACAATGGTCAAGACACTCTTGCCAATTGTTAAAACCTAGATCGCAGCCAAGAACACTCTCTTGCTCGATAAGTAAAATAAATCTCTAAAGCCGTAACCTAGTTGAAAGCCCTTACCCCCTATTATATACGCAACTCGTATATCTAGTGATAAGACTGAATCTTCCGATATCTTCTCGTTTTGCCAGCGGCCAAACCTCCTAGAATCGTGGATGATTATCTTCAACTAACGACTTCCATGAATCTCGCACCATGTGTAACACACGCTTTCACAGGTGTTACACATGTATGGTATACTCACGCCTTGAGTACACACGCTGTGTAACACAGATTTCCTCATATATGACACACGCATCTTTATCCTCTTCTGATCTCGTAACTTATCAGTTTGTGGGTGTTGAGATATCAAACGATCTGGATTGCATGTCCTTTTTATAACCGTATATTCTACTCTAAGACCACCAATAAGATGAATCGAAGGGAAACTCGAGATACATATATGTAGTGCATCAAGCCTTGGTCTCTATCAAAAATAGATTACATTTTGTCCAAGCGAAGAATAAATAGCACATGATGATCGTGTTTTGACTTTTTTTTGGGAATTCATAATTAACCTTAGAGATTCTGTTGATCTTTCAATGACAGGTCGTTTTCCTGCCCAATTTGTTATCAAATACTTTTAAAACTCTTCACTTTTATTCTTGCTTGAAAAATAATCTTTGAGACAAGATCAGATTTCGTATGATATTTGATTGGAAAGACTTCTAAACTTCTTCCACCAATATATTTTGTGTTAGTACAGTATTTTCCTTCATAGGTTTTTAATAATTATCTAACGATTAAAAAAAATTAAAAATATATAAAAGAGAGAACAAATTCTCGTAAATGTTAAAATACTTATGAAAATCCTGAATACCACTTGTCTTTCTTTTAGTATTTTTTTTTAATTAAATGTTCATTATATGACTGTTACTTTATAATAATAACTTTTTGTTCGGAATAAGGTTTTTGTTAATGAATGGCTTTTATGCATTGAAGAAACAATAGAAATCAAATGGATCACAGGAAACACATGTTATATAACCAAAATGAAAAAGCATGTGGTTGAAGTAGCGAATATATGTCATCACCACCTTACAATGTTTACATTATCAAACAGAGCATGCCCGACCACTCGACCTACTTTGGAACGACTTATTAAACTAAAACTTTTTCCCGGAAGAATAAATGCCATGGTACAATGTAAACATACGCACGGTAGGTACTAATTTTCATAAAAATTTGTTAATCCCTTAATATATTTTTTCCCTTAATATTCTTATGTCTATTAAAATGTTAGAATTGCAAATGAACTTTTCATGTTAAACCAGCACCTGCTGGCCGTGGTGATTCACATTCTCTCTCTGAGGAAATTTTGTTATGATTAAAAATTTATATATTAGTTTTTATTTTTATTTAAAATATGCTATGCCATAAAATTATTAGTCCGAAATTTGTGATGATGATTGGTTTGCATTAGTTTTTTGTTTCGTTTTTTTAAATTGTTTTAGATTTTGGTTTTTGATTTTTAGTTTTTAAATTTCTATTTTTGATTTTCATCTTTTGGTTTTGGTTTTTATTTTTTAGATCCTCTGAAATAGTGTAAACTGATATTACCAACAAACAAATTCAAAATAATCAAACATCTAATTTCAAATTGAAAAGATGACATTTTAAAAAAATTACAATAGTTTATTTTGTAAAGAAATAAACAAAATTATAATCCGCGTTTTTAGTTTTTAGATTTGATTTTTGGTTTTGCTTCAGATTTAATTTTAAAAAAAAATTACGATTGGAATTTATCAAAATAGAGTGATTGTTATTTAATATTAAAATACATTAACATTTTTAAGTATATGATATAAATAAGTAATTAATAATGGATTTTTTTTTTAGAAAAAATATTAAACACCTGAAAATATCAATTTTATTTAATTATTAGATTTCTATTTTTTTTAAGGAACTGTTAAATATCAAACGGTATATTACGATTTCCAAAACCTATTGATTTTAAATAATTAGAAAATTTCTATATTTGTTAAGGAATTGTTAAAATATGAAATATATTGGTTTCATATAATTAGTAGTTTTCCATATTTTGATAACCATCATTTTTTTAATTTGGTTTACAGATTTAATCGTGTCGGTTTGATTTAAGTAATACGGTCTAATAAACTATATGACGTGTTTTATTTATTTATTTATAGTAATTTAGAAAGAGTCTAAATTTAAATGACAATTTGTATCGTAGACGTTAAGAAACATAGTTTTACAACGGTAGTATTAGTTAGAGAATCAGTAAACACCAGTGGTCTAGTGGTAGAACAGTACCCTGCCACGGTACAGATCCGGGTTCGATTCCGGCTGGTGCAATTCTTTTTTCCTTTTTAGGTTTAGTAAATAATGGAGATTTTAGGCCTTTTCTTATTTATACAAGCCCAAACTCGTTTCAATATAGGCCCAATATCTTATGATGTTAGTGCCAGTATCTATATATATATAGCTTCTTTTGATTCTCTCCCTTCCCGATTCTCAGGAATTTGCATACACTCGTAACTAACTTCCCTAGGTCTCTCTCTCCATGGCGAATCCACACAACGTAATGCTCGTGATCAGATCATCTCGTCCCCAATTCCGCAACAACAACGACAAAATCGCCTTCGCAGTCCACGCTACCTTCGTCGCCTCCGGATTCAAACTCGTCGCGATCGGACGGTCTGCGTTCGCCGCAGACGCTCTCGCTCCCTCTCGTACTCAAGGTTCAGTGTATTTATATCGTTTTCGGAGTTGTTTCTAATTCTAGGGTTTAAGATCTCTAATACGATCGAGAGTTTTGTTGAATCCAGGAGAGGTTGGGATCGAGGGATGGAACGAGTACAAAAACTACGCGTTTGTTTACGCGAATCGGAACAAAGGATCCAAGAAGGTTCTGGTTAACTGTTTAGCGTGGGATCGTAAGATTCTTGTTGATGCTGTAGCTGAGGGTGGAACAGAGCATGCTCGTCTCAATATACGGTGTGTACTACGTCTCTCTTTGTTTTTACAATCTTGATGTACTGAGATTTTCTTGTTTTTTTTTGCAGAGTTGAGAAGTATACGACTGAGTCTAGAGAGGAGGGTGATTACGATGCGCAGTACATGAATTTTGACAGATTAGTCTTTAAGTTGCTGAATAAGATTCTGTATAAGTTTGATGATGGACTTAAACCTGCTGCTTATATGACGACCTCGACTTGGACAAGGTAGTCTCCTTAGTTGCAGAGAGTTTTATTGCTCATAAGATGGATAGGAACGAACATGAGTTAGTTTTAAGCCCACCGGAATAATATGAAGAGTCTATTAGTATTGTATCGGTTCATATAAGTCTCGTCGTGGAAATTGCATTAATTGGGGCTATTTTTTGTAGTTGGATTAGAGATGATAATGATTTATAGTTCTTCATGTGTATGCATTCTAAGACCTTCATCTTTATCATTCTTTGCTTTCTTGCAGGTCCGAGAGAAAGGAAGAGACTGAGTCTAAGCATGCATATTACACTGATAACACTCCAAGGCCTTTTCCATTAGGCTCTCAGTTTCATCACCCCTCACTGTAAAACAATGATAACAACTTCAACTGCTTACTTTGATTCATTGTGTCATGAAATTTTTGTTTTTAAAGTATAGTAGAAACTGAAAACTTATGGCTTCTTGATTTTTACTTGTTAGGTTGGTGGAACGCCCAGATTACAGCGGTCTTATCCCTGGCCCGCCTGTTGGAAGCTTACCGGTGGTCAGGGATGGTTTTGGCTTTGGAAGCATGCTTGTAGGACCACATGATCCTCGCATGCTCCCTAGATTTGGTGATCAGACTCAACCTGGCTTCATGGGAACTACTCCACAAGCGTAAAATTCTTTCCTTCATCGTTTTCTTTACACAACTGCACAGTAAACAGCTCATGTAAGTTGAACGCAAGAAACTCTCTCGGTTGTTACTGACAAATTAGCCATGGGTTCTTTTGGTCTTTATAGGAGTGTGGCATCTCCTGGTTCTCGTTATGATTCTATTGACACAGGTTTTGAGTCTCACCAATTCGAAAGGTGATTAATCCTTCTTTTACAGAGTAAGTAAACTCCACATTCCAAATCAGTTACGTAACGCTTGTTTATACCAGTTTTGATAGGCAATCTCCAAGGAGTCGAGAGGATATTCATCCTGATCTTCAGCATTTTGGACGCGGTTTTGGTTCAGACTTTATGTAGGTCAAGAGTAAAGCCAGCTTCAGAGAAACACAAGAAAACATGGTCATGGTAATAACTTCATCTCTCTGTGTTAGAGTCTGGTGGTAGCTACGTGTTGACAATAGGATCTATTTTGCTTTTTTTTCCCCGGAATTTCTTTCTTTGGTTTTTACTTTTTACTCCACAGCTGACTGTGCTTTTAAACTTTGATATATATAAATAAAATTTTGGCTTAATTTTGCTTTTAAATTCCGTTTGGTTAGCGTCCAAAATGGTTTAATCATCTCGAACCTGAGATTTAGAGGGTAATTGGCAATTTATTAAAGATTTCAATTATAGTTTCTTCAAAAAAATTGGTGAATATCTTAGTGGATTTGCAAGCTTTGGAGTATGCAGTCTCAAACTTGTAAGATTTTACTTCTAATCAAACATATAATAAACATGGAGCGACCTTTGATAGGTGTAATCAAACATGTGTTTGATACTCTCCTTTCGTTAAGAAAACATAGGGTGAAATCATTTCATATATTATTGATATAGTTATTTAATTACACAACACAGATACATATACAACATTATCATTATTCATATAATATACGATCCATGAGGATAGGCTTTTAGGGTGTAGTAGTTCAAAAGCTTCATCGTACAGCCCATGAATACTCCATCCTTATCCTCATTCCTCAAGTCTTCATGGAAGTGTGTATGCTATAAAGAAAGAGAAACAAAAAAAAACATAGAATATTAGTAGTAATTGTTAATATTGTATATATAGTTTTGGTACCTCACATCAAACATCTTTGAATATAGAGCATAATCGACACATATATGACATGAAGTACATTTGCATGTTAATACTAACCTCCGCACTTGTAACCAATGGGGCGGTTAGCGAAATTGCAGCGTTTGGGGATAGTAAGGGCAACCTCCGGCTGCACTCCTGAGGCTTTAGCCGTGTCGGAGAGAAGAACGGCACAGAGACACTTAGGATTCTGAGAGAATCTTTTAATCTGAGAACAACACCCTCCCGGTACGGCGGCGTTAGCGTCCTGAGCCGCGCCTAGACATGGGGCCAGCTTCATCGCCTCATTGTCAGGAGAAGACCTACCGCATTCTCCTGCTCCGTTTACAACGGAACCGACAAGGAAAATAAGGCCAAGAACGCAGAGAAATTTCATTGAAGATGCCATTATGTTTTTGTGTGGGAGATTTGGTATAATAATGAGATTTTGATTTGTGTTGATATTGTTTGTGTGTTGCCATTGATTCTTGAATGTGTTAATTTATATAGCATGAAGGCACTGAAGGTAGTGGAATAAGCACTTGAGTGAGGACGAGGTAGTGTTCTTACCAACAACTGAAGTTTCCAGGTGTTGATCTCCGAGAGACCACTACACAAACATTTTATATTTCTTATTTTTGATTATCAAATCGGATGGCGGGTTTGTGGGAGTTGTGTCATCACCGACCTTGTAGCTTTTGAATTGGTGTTAATGGTACATTATGACGAGCTTCTTTTTCTTTTTGATGTTTTGCAGAAGCTGTGGGTATTCTAGAACTTATTCTGATTAATCACTAAGAGCATGTTCAACCGGAGAGCTTAGTTCAGCGGTGCTTAGGGGTTTTTTTTTTTTTACTTCTTTCTGTTTTAAAAAGAAAAAAAAATAGGACCAATCACGGGCTGTCACATGTCAGTGGAGCCCGCATAACAGTGTAAGCACCAGAGCTTAAATAGGCCACAGAAGCACCGGTTCTTCTTGTGTGGTGGGGTCAGAGGCGAAGAAACCGGGGTTAAACACCCCCTAAGCTAGCCTGTTAACAATATTAGAGCATGTACAATGGTGTAGTTTTCCAAAGAATTCTTAGCAATATAATATATATATTTTTTGTTTTTTGAATTGTTAAGGACTTTACTCTAAAATGTATGTCCAATGGTGTTACTAATATGAAATCCTTAAAAATTTATACATGATTGTATAATGCAGAAAATGATATTGAAATCTTGAGCAAACTACATATGCAATTTGGTGAAGACATGACTAGATATAAGGGTTTGAAACACATACAAACTATATGCAAAACCCATGAACCTGTTCGATTACTTTCTTCTCTGAAACTAAACCACAAGCATCCACAGCTTGTTAAATTAAAATCCGTCAACTCAACACCTACTTGAAGCATTTCAGTGAAAAATTTCAGTACCTTCGAGTAAGAATGTAATTAGCTAATTTAATATACATGAGTAAAAATGTAACGCTACAAGTATGTGAACTCTAAACATATCAACTGAGTGATTCACTGACATGTAATTAGCTAATATACATAAGTAATAGATACTGACCTCGTGAAGCCCGTTCTTGGAACGAACCAGTTGAAGATGTTTCCACAAAATTTCCATTGCGGAGAAATCGATCCATTGCTCGATATGTGCATGCAAAGTAAAAACATTGAGAACATGTGACAATTGCAATATCAACGACAATACAACTATAGTACTCACTCATATATCAACGAACCATTTGCTAAAACATCCAAAGACCACTGAAACTACAAAGGAGACTAGTAACTCTATGAGTTAGGAGAAAGCCTGCATCCTATCATCACTACGAGTGGAACTATTTGCATCCCCTAATTTATTCGTTTCTTCATTTGGACAGAACCAATCAGAGAAGGTTCGAAAGAAGTGACAACATCAACAAGAGAAGGGTCAAAACCAATCTCTTCCTCGGCCTCTCTGGTTGCAGTCATCCCATCATCTTTATCAAGAACTCTATTGATTCTCTACATTCCATTGTCTATTGACTTAGCTAAAACTCTATAAATCAAGAATCTTTCTATTGTGATTTCTATTTTTTAAAAATTTCTTAGTTTTCCACATTCCATTGTCCTAGCAAAAAATCTATAAATCAAGAATTTTTCTGTACACAAGAACAAAATCCAGAGGTTTTCAATGGCAGAGAAGAAACACTACATACCTTCAACTGAGGAAACTCAAGAAGTAAAGGGAGGCCTTAGCTAGTAGTGATCGACGCTGCAGGCGAGGAGACGGGGACGGCGGCGTAGGGCTTGACAGAGGTCGAAGGTGGAGGAGACTCCGACTTCGTGGAGGAGAAAATTGATGACGGGGATGGTGTGGGAGGTTATAGGGGAAGTGAGAAACTCAGGGAAATTTGGAACTTGAAGCATGAGAAGTGAGCTCCTCTGGAGATTTGGTCTTGGCTCTCCAAATCCACGATTAAATCCAACGGTTTCGAGGGTGAGATTACAATACCTTAAGGCGAGAGCATTGGGAGAGAAAATTGATGGCAGAGAAAGCGGAAGAAGCCGGAGAAGGAGGAGGGACGGAGACGGAATCGTCTTGCCACGTTGATAAGGATTTCATCTGTAACAATCCTTCTCTAAGGATTAATTCTTATCTCACAAAATATTTTTATTATATTTTAAGGTCATTTGCCTAGGTATTAATGCCAAGGATTCATCAAGGACTAGCGTTGCGCATGGTCTTATAGCCCAATAATTTTTTTGAGTATATTTAGGCCCGGCTTATCTCCCAACCTTTCGAGAAAATGATAATAATCTCATAACGGTGGGAAAAAGTTTACAAACTGACATAAGTCGATACCTTCAACGAGAAGACTACAATCGACATTACAAACTCATATATTCACAAGGAAAAAACAGAATTTCGTGTATATTCTTTTTGTCGTCATCGTGTATATCGTCAAAGAATGGAAAATAATTGTAACTCATCTGTGTTCTGTCAAAATTTCCTACAAATATTCTAATATTTGTTTTCATAGTCAATGGCCAGATGAAAAGGGACCGACCTATCCATGTGATTTCTGTCACGCAAACTTATTTTAAATTTTTTGATATACTATACAAACTATTTAACGACCCACCTGTTGACAAATAAAAAATAACGACCCACCTCATGTTGTTCCGAATCGTTGAGTGATTCAGCAAAAACACACCAAAAATTAATTGAAAGAAATTTGCAATAAAACAAAATAACTACTCCGAAAATATTCTGTTTTTGGTGTGTGAACAAATATGCGATGTCATAATGTATTGCTATGAAATTCAAATACAACCAAGAAAAAGGTTCTTTTATTCTTTAATTAAAAGCATAAGCATCGATGATGGTTTCGGTAAAACATTATGAGATAAAGACAGCTTCATTTTAGTGAGAATCGTTATCCTTGACAACGGTGACAGGGCAAGGAGCGTGCTGAATCACGAAGCTGCTCACGCTTCCCATTATTATCCTGTTTGGGCAAGATACGCTTACAAATAAGTTCATTTCACCCTTCCAAAAAACAAAGTTAACTTTGAAATGAGTAAAGAAAGGGTACATGTAAGGTAACCAGATGATAAAATGTTGCCCTTGAAAAATCCAGGAATAAATAACAGGTGTGTTAAAGAAAAAAGGCGTAACCAGCTAACCATACCATAGATTAGATTCTTAAGAAAATCTATATAGTTTGTTTTTTTCTTAACTATGGGATAAAGACAATAACTAAAGCCAAACCTAATAAGGGTTTTTTTTTTTTAAACCTAATAAGGGGTTTAGATTGTAAAACCATGGACTCAAAGCCAGTAGTAGTGGTATGTGATTTGACATTGTCGTTTAGCTATACCGACCATTTCAATTTTCAATCATGGCATATTCAATCTTAACCACCCTAACCTACTATCTATCGAGTTCTAATGTCGTATCCAATGATCAAACCTAAGCAATAATGACATTTTGGCTACAAGATTTCAGATCGCATCAAATGCAAAGTATTTTTAACAAAGTAAGAAAAGAAAACCTTCGAAGGGCACTGAGTCCTCTGCTTCCCATAACAATAGAATCAAGTTTGAGATCTTCAACAGCATCAACCAGCGCCTCTCTTGCATCTCCCCAGTATAATTTCGTTACTACATGCACCTATTATTATAACCAAATCACATTCACATATTAATATATGTTGAAAAAAACGAATTAAAAAAAAACAAAAATGTGTTTTGATTAGGATCAAGAAACATATTTATAAAAAAATAAATAAACAAACCTCTTTCTGCCTTGAACCAGTGTCAAGCATGTCAAGAACTGGGATATCAATCTTGACACCATATTTCTCCATGATCTCCGGTTCCCTAAACTCCACCAACGGTATGAGAGCTGAAACACCATATTAAACCGAACTAAACCGACATTTCAACGCAAAAGTTCCATAAAACCGGAGGACTAAAGAGATGAAGAAAAAGAGAGACTTACGAGAACCGGATTCGAGCCAGGCAGAGTTATGAGAGTCACTTGGTAACGTGTGGATGATGTAAAGTGTGTCACCTTTATCAGCTAAGTTCTCGAACGCCCATTTCAGTGCGTTCTTGCTGCTCTCCGAGAAATCCATGGCGATTCCGATCTTCCTATCTTTAGGCATCTTTCTTGATTTTCTTGATCAAACTTGAGATTTAGTTTTTTTTTGTAAGAGAAGGGTGATAGCTTAATGTTATTATAGTACTCGAAAAGGGGCGAGAGAGAGACAAATTATGTAAGTTTCCTCGATGCATCTTAACCGTCCCCTTTATTAAATCGTACGGTAGTATGCGAAAGTATGAGTTTAACATAATTTTATTTATTGTTAGTTGCTAATAGTTTAGATGTTTTTCTTTTGAGAGAGATAATAGTTTAGACTTTAGATGTCGTACCATATATAAACTTAATGAATTAATATCAAGATATAATTAAACTTTTGTATGTTGTTTGAATATATAAAGTTCAAATTAATAGTATTTAAAATTTCCACATAGTTCCAAATGATTTCAACTAACAGTTTAGATGTTTTTCTTTTGTGAGAGATACTAGTTTAGACTTTAGATGTTGTACCATATATAAACTTAATGAATTAATATCTAAGATATAATCACACTTTTGTATGTTGTTTGGAACTTTGGATATATAAAGTTCAAATTAATAGTATTTTAAAATTTCCACATAGTTCTAAATGTTTAAACTTTTGTATGTTGTTTGGAACTTTGGCTATATAAAGTTCAAATTAATAGTATTTTTAAAATTTCCACATAGTTCTAAATGATTTCTTCCCATTTTAAAATAAATTAAAAAGGAAATGTATCTTCATTATAAAAATAAAATTCCAATAATAAATTAATATTTCTGGTGATAGTTATTCATTTAAATAATTATTTTTTACCGTTGGAATAGGATCGACATGTGATCAATGAGTTGTAAGCACGAAAGGGTCATTACTCATGAACGTACATGTTCTAGATTTATTTTACATTTTCCAAATTAATATATATGTTTAACACTGTAATTAATATAAATGAAATCTTATGATTCCTTTCTCGTGAAACAAATCCTAAATAAAATGCACGTCTACACAACTCAACATAAGGACTTTTTGGGTCCGAATTCTATAATATAGTACTTATCGCGTTTGCCTAATCTCTTGCTCAAAATAGATGAGCCAACGTGTAAGTAAACATTTCACAACCCTAGTAACTAGCCTAGCTATATAAACAGCTTCTTCATTTATATATTCATATATAGCTTGATACTATCTAGTCGATTTTCCAGCTCAGCATCCCCTCACAACATCACTTGTGACCCGCTGATCAGCCGTTCGTGTAGCTCCCAGTTGGCCCAGTCTAACCGACAGAGCTCCAACGCCTTCAGAGTAAATAATAGACAACCACTACTATAAGTCTATAAATGATAAAGTTTTCGTCTCATATGCGTCTCTACGCTTTCTAAGGGCAAGATTATTTGTAAGTTTCTTGCATTGTTTCTTAGAAAATATATATATATATGTATATATTATACATGCATTTATAATATATACATACATATATATATTTTTTTAAGAAACAATGAAAGAAACTTCCCAATAATGTTGCCCTAACTGATTAATTGGATTCTTATACCACTACATGATGATTAAAAAAATAGGTCTGTATATGAGTAATGAGCAGTGATTTTAGGGGTCTAAGACAATTTTTTTTTCGTTCGACAACACCTAAAGTGATTTTTTCCTCAAATGATCTCTTCGTATAAGATTTTTGTATGTTCACAATTAAATTAAATGGTAGATATAGTGACTATATGTTTAAAACTAAAGTCTAAAAAGAGAAACTAAACTAAAATCTACAAAAAGAGATATGACAATCAAACTCTCTATGTACATATGTAAACATATAATACTAACTAATGCATTTTATATATAATTGGGGCCCTGAATATTAGCTAAAACATATATATGGGGCCTAAAGGCTATTGCCTTTATCCACAAGAGGTGAGCTCGGCTCTGGTAATGAGTATCAAAACAACTATCCTTTAAGAGGTCGCATAATAAAGATGAGGTTAGCCAGTATTAACCAGCCCACTCAACCCTATTTTTTTTGGGTTCGATATTTCTAGCTATGATTACCAACAGAAGTAGCATTAACTGTTTTAATCTTTTTACAGAATTTGAATATTAGCGTTTCTTGACAAAAACTAAATGATTAAACGCGAATAGAAATACTCAAATTCAAGTTAAAATCTGAGTATCTCTATGGATATTCTTTATGCCAATGTCTTGGATGAAGGATTAGCATAGGTAGAATTGCAGCCATCTTTAAGACCCAACCAGTTATGATGCCTAGGCCCAATAGTTATATAGGGCTGATTAAATGGGTTCCTTGAAGTACATTTGGACTGAAATGTCTTGCTTATCTTCCATGGGCCTTTATTGGGGTATTTAGTGAAACGTATTATTTACCAAATGTTAATGAATCATACAGAAAGTGCAATTCTAATTTGTTCTTAATTGATCAAGATTTAAGTGATTAAGAACCATAACTAAACTATTGTGAATGTGTCCAACACATCGATAAGTACTTGGGTTGGGGCAAGCAGGTATGCTCTAGAACCATCTTATAAATGATATTTATCTACTTAAATGGTTGGAAGACCCAAGTTTTTGTAAGTTGGCTAAGCCAATTAGTCATAATCTGTGGATTGAGATCCACATATAGAAAATATGGAGTCTTCATGAGTATATAAGTATATCATAAAACTTAAGAACGGGTTTTAATAACATGAAAATAATAACATTACAGTTTTGCAAAGTGAATAATACTATATTCTAAATCGACAAAAGGAATAATATATATTTTTTACCACACATTCAATCAGACAGCTAAAGGCATCTCTAATAAAGCACTATTTTTTTCTCTATATTTCACACTAAAATAGAGTAACTGTATTATAGAATTAAATTTGCTCCAATGGTTCACTATATAATAGAGCTATTATAGTGTGAATTATAGAGGGATGACTCATTTTTACTCCAAATATAGAGTAAAAACCTAATATTCCTCTATATTTCACACTGAGTGAACCATTGGAGCAAATTCAACTCTATAATAGAGTTACTCTATTTTTGTGTAAAATATAAAGAAACAAATAGTGTTCAATTGGAGATGGTCTAAGCAGAAGATATGTACGGTACGAACTCCCATCCATGCTTTCTTGATTATGGTTTTTTGCGCAAAACACGCTAAGATGAGTTGTAAATTCAAGACATGAAGGAGTGACAGAATACAAAGGATCAAAGGAAAAAAAATAGTATATATTTGCTGCTTTAACCGGGACGAATTAGATTTAGATTAGTTGGATCGCACATGTTTCTTTCACGTGCGTAGGCTCCACTCTTCACATGCAACCACACAAGACCAAGCCCTAATTCTCAAAACCTTTGAACACAAAACTGTTAGAGTGCGTAGATCTTCGCATGTTTTGCTTGTATTGTACGCAACTTCATTGCATAGAAAAAGTTCTGCAATAGCTATGATTAACATGTTCTAATTGTCACCATTCACCAATCGTCTTTGTACACAACAGCCATATTTTGTTGGTAATATTTATCTTAGTTTAATTCTCCAAGAAAAACTTCACATATTAATTTCAAAACAATAACAGATAACACAACTTATGGCTCGACAATTGATGATTATCCCAAAATCGATGATATTCTCATATAAATGGTGTTATTTTTGTTAAGGATTCACAAAGCCATCATTAAATCAACCATAACTTTTTTTACCAAAAAAATAACAGAAATCAATTATCTTTTAGTCTATATATATAAAATACAGAAACTACCTAAGATCCTAATGTATAGTCATGGTTATGTAATTAATTTGAAAGTAAGGATTTGCAGATTTGTTGACTCTAAAACCATCTCTAATATATTTTGCTAGTTTTACTTCTGAAATTAAGGAATTCTATAATAAAAGTGAAATATGTTCTAGTGTATTCTTTTGTAATAGCAATCTCCAAAAATAGAGTAAACATAGATGAATGCTATTTTTCAGTATAAATAAAAAAAATATCGTATGTTCTATTATAAAGTAAAAAAATAGTGGTGAATTAAAATAATTTTACCTCCAAATATTATAGAGGTAGAAATAGCAATTGATTAGAGATGCTCTAAACATTTTACTGGATCAACCATATATGTTTCAACTCACAACTATAAAGAACTAGTTTAATTTATACGAGGAAACATGAGAAGGCCCCATGTGGTTATCGCGTGGTTATATGGTTGGGAATAGAAGCTGCAGCCAAGTATATTTTAATTTTCCGAAACAAAGAAAAATGTATATGAAAAGAGTAAAGCGAGATGAAGCAAAGGAGAGTAAATTATGGAAACAGACAAGCTTAACTCACCACCCCGAAACACTCCTTTATATGTCGCTCAAGCATATATATATATATATATATATATATATATATTTTGATTTTTTTCATCGTGATATTGTTATTGTCACCAAAATCAAAGTGGACTCCACTATCCACCCATAAAAACAAGATAACGAGAAGCAATAATAAAAGAAAAATAATCATTGTTAAAATCATATGTACAGTCAAGATTTGTGTCCATTTTCAGTAGGCCGGTACTCGCTATTTTAGATATATTCGACACTTGACTTGCCTTGCACGAGTATTCAAAATTTCGACTTGTACTTGACTTGCTAAAAACGAATACTTGCTATCTCAAGTACTTGATAAAAAATGAGTTACTTACGAATTACTTGTCTTGCTATATTACTTATTACTTACGAGTATTTGTAAATTATTTATGAATATTTATAAGTATTTAAATTACTTATTAAACAATATTATATTAGAAATAGATATGAAAGTTTGTTTTGCCTACGCTGCTACAAATAACATGAAAATTATTTCAAACGAAATATGTATGCATATTATGAAGAAAAAGAACAAAAACATGAATATTTCGATATAAAAGCATCATATACTTCTCACGATAATAAATATGATTTTCTAAGTAAGTAATATGTGGTAATAAGTCATATAAATAAATAAAAAATTAATATTTGTTACTTATCTTGCTTGCAAGTATCTAAATTTTACTATTTAACAACAATGAGTAATTGCAAAATAAAGATGAATATGAAACAAGTACAATTATAAAAAGAGTAACGAAGTATTTGTGTCTAACCTTAATTACAATTAAACGAAACGATAAGTATTATTAGCAAGTAACAAGTATTTAATAGAACATGTAACAAATAGCAAGTAACGAGGTAAATAACGAGTTAAATATTAAAAATTATAATCATACTTGATACTTGACTTGGCCTTGCAAGTAATGAAATTTGTCGACTTATTACTTGCTTTAACAACGCCGAATACTTGATTTTTCAAGGCGGATACGAGTCAAATACCGAATTTAAGGCGAGTAACGAGTAATAATGCCCAGCCATTTTTCAGGCTTCCTCGTGGAATTCATGTGATGCACATCATGCATGATTATCTCTGATGTCTAATAGTGTGTAGACTCTTTTTTGCGATGCTGTTTTATGTATTTGTGAATTATAATTCGAATGTTTCCCTGTTCTACTAGAAACTAATGTTTTCATCACTTTTAACTACTGTTTTTATCACAAAAAATCTACTAGTTTACTTACTAACAACTAATACAGTATATGTTCCAAGAATCAATTACGAGGCTTTGTTTTTTAGACGTCCCGACCAGTGCCAGTCCTAAAAAATTTAAAACCAGAAGCAAATTAAAAAAAAATTGGCTGATTTTGCTTAGATTCGAATCAGGTTGGGTGAAGAGAGGTTTGGAGATTTTTAGTTTCGCCACTACACTAAAAGAAAGTTATATAAAAATGTAGCTGAAATCCTTTTTATATTTTAGTGGTCGGAAGCGATTGCTTCTTCCGCTTCTTCAAGGGCCGGCTCTGGTCCCAACTTTGCATAAGGTAACTAGTTAAATGACTTGTCATTTTTCACATGTTTTTTTTTTGAAAAAGGGCTTCTTCGTCACTACATGTTTGTTATATGTGTATTTGTAAATTTTTAATCTAAAACTAATTGATATGATCAATCAACTAAATCCTGATTTGTCTATACATTGTCCAAAATAAAGTGATCCATGTAAACTTTTGTTGCCGACCAAGAAACTCAATGAAGTTAGAATCACTATTTCGAATGTGTTGCAAAGCTTATTGCGAGAGAAATCTAAGGTAACATGAGATAGGTGAACCAAATAATTACCTTAATTAGCAACTGAGTAAAAAGAACCAGTCAAAAGATTGTTACATAATCCCTAGGACAAAAAAAAGATTGTTACATAATCCCTAGGACAACTATTAGTGCACAACTACAAGATCAAACACAAACAAGATGTCAAGAACCATTGATTATAGTTTTGTGGATCATTCTTTAATGATTTATTTGCAAGTGATAATCAGCCAAGACTGGCGAGTCAGCTTTACAGACAGAACCAATATTATGTTAATGTGTGTGTGTTCTGTTTCCTTTATTTGGGATCGACCCCTAGACTTTAATTAGCAT
>JABAYD010003478.1:938-15035 GCA_014822095.1 Diplotaxis tenuifolia
TATACACACAGACCAAAGAAAAATAAGACATATTCTCTCTGTTTCACACAATTATCTATACACATCATCATATTTCTAACAGTAAAAAATAAATTATAGAATAAAACTAATAAATTTTGCACTAAAAATCAGAAACTGACATTTCTACTGCTACACTTATTACGAAATAGAGAGAGTATAAATTATGTTTGACTCAGTTGACAATGGCTTGGGTCTGTGGGAAAAAAATGGACACTGCTCTTTTCAAAATTTTGTGTTTGATTGTTTGGTTTAGTAGATCAGTACTCTTTACCATTTTTAATATTATTTCATTTGTAGTTTTAATGAATAGTTAAATAGTTTTACAGTAAAAACTCTATAAATTAATACTTAATAAATAACCAGTTGGGTATGTAAAATATGATATCAAAACTATTAAATAGGATCATGCCTTATTGATAAAGGTTTAGTCCATTTATTTATTTTAATATATTTCAAAAATAAAATATTAATCTTTCATAGTAACTGCCATTATTTTCATATTTTTATAACTATTGCGAAATTTTAGTACATTTTAACCTTCTCTTTTTAGAAAATACCTTTCAAAATTCCCTTTAATCCCTATATTTTAGGATCCACTTCTTTCATCCACACTAATAATACTAAACGGTTAACGTAATGTTTTTAATTCGCATGAGAAATTTAGTGAGAATATATATATATATATATAGCACATACGTATTTTTAACAACTAACTAGCTTTTGATCCACGCTTTCCAAGCGCGGAAACTTTTTTATGCTTAAAAATTTATATAATTGATTTTTGTTTTTATTAAAAATATGTTTTGGCATGAAATTAGCAGTCCAAAATTTGTGGTGATGATTGTTTTTCTTTTGGTTTTGGTTTTTACTTTTTAGATCTGATGAATCATTCTAAAATGATATTACCAACAAACTAATCCTAAATAATCAAACATTTAATTTAAAATTGAAAAGATGACATTTATAAAAAAAATGGCAATAGTTTATTTTGTAAAGAAAAAAACAAAACTATAACTCGCGCTTTTAGTTTTTAGATTTAATTTTTGGTTGTACTTTACATTTATTTACAAAAATAAAAACTTACAATTGAACTTTATCAAAATAGAGTGATTGTTATTTAATATTAAAATAGATTACATTTTTAAGTACATGATTTAAATAAGTAATTAATAACAGAAATTGTTAAAATAAAAATATTAAACACTTAAAAATATCAATTTCATTTAAATATTAGATTTTCATTTTTTCAAGGAACTGTTAGACATTAAATGGTATATTATTATTTCCAAAACCTATTAATTTCATATAATTAGTAGATTTTCATATTTTTTAAGTAACTGTTAATATATGAAATCTATTGGTTTCATATAATTAATAGATTTTCATATTTTGATAAACCGTCATTTTTTAATTTGGTTTACAGATATTAATCAGTTTGGTTTGATTTAAGTAATGCGACCCAATCAACTATATGGCGTGTATTATTTATTTATTTGTAACATTCTAGAAAGAGTCAAAATTTAAATGACAACTTGTATCAGTAGATAAAAAAAGACTCGTTTTAATAGAGTAAATCCCGTTCTTCATGTTTGATGAGACAATAAAACTGAAATTTGACATCTTTATCTAACAATAACAAATGATTAAATCAACAAAATCATAATGCGGGTTAAAATATAAACTATTTTATTTAAATTAAAATGTTAAAAATAAAATCAGTTTGAAATAAGTTTAGCAAAAAATTAGTCATATTTAAAATAACAAAATAATTCATATAAATAATTTAACATAAATTTCATAAGAGAATTAAAATATAAAATTTATTAAAAATCATAATTTTCATTACATAAAATAATATTTTCAACAAAAAATATTCACGTCCTTTTTTTTAAGAGCGGGTCAGAATCTAGTAATTTAGTAAAATAGTATATCTGTGAAAAAATCCTCTAATTTTTTTTTTAATTCTGTAAATTAACAGTATTATGTTTTTAATTAATCTCATCATCTTATTCGTTAACTGCATTTCTTTATTATTCTGTAAACATTTCCTACTTTGAAATTTTTTTATATACCATCTAAACTAGATTAATTCAGTTGTTGATCTCAAATATATATATGCTCAGATCTAACATAAAGAAAACATAGTCGATTATTAGTTAATCTGAATTTTGATTTAGTGAATTTTCACTTGCTTGATATAATATGTATTGCCATTTTTTTGGATTTAAGTTTTCACACATGTTTTTATATGAATTCCAAAATTGTTTTGATCTTCCGACCTGAATTGTTTGTCGGTTTATTTCCATGCTTTTATTGTTAGGTCGTAGGAGAAAGACAAAGAATCCAAGGTGGCGGTACAAGAGAAGGGTAGAATGATGTAAATTCTGATTCGGGTCCTTTTCAGAGACATTAAACATCTTAAAGACTTAATCATAAGATACATATTGCTGTCTGCTGGAGGAAATAAACAGACTACCAAAGACTACGCTTGTGGGTAAGACAAGTGGGACTGGTATTTTATTTGTTTGCTTATGCCAAAGACACTGCAGAGCCCTAAAGTGATAGCCAACGTCAACACACTCGAACAACACATCTAGTGGCCGGTTTATAGGATACTACTCACCCCGCGAACTTCAGTGCAACACATCCTGATTTTCCGTTGTTGGCAAGGTCCCTTGTTCGGCAACGGCTACTATTATGTCCAAAACATTTGTAATTTCCAGTGTTCATGCACTATACAATAAAATAGTAATTTTCTGAAAAATCCTCTAATTTTGTTTTTTTTTAATTTTGTAAATTAACATCTCTATAAAATTTAAAATATCAAATTTAAACATTATTAATCAATAGAGTTCTATAGTAGTAGGTTTTTAATTAATATCATCATCTCATTCGTTAATTGCATTTCTTTATTAATATTCTGTAAACATTTCCAACTTTGAAAATTTGTTATATACCATCTAACCTATATTACTTAATTTGTTGATCTCAAATATATATATGCTCAGACCTAGCATAAAGAAAACATAATCGCTTATTAGTTAATTTGAATTTTGATTTAGTGAATTTTCACATTGCTTGATATGTTATGCATTACCAGTTTTTCTGGATTTAAGTTTTCACACATGTTTTAATATGAATTTTAAATATGTTTGATCTTCCAACCTGAATGGTTTGTCGGTTTATTTTCCATGCTCTTATCACTAGGTCGTAGGAGAAAGAGAAAGAATCCAAGGTGGCGGTGCAAGAGAAGGGTGAGAATGAGGTAAATTCTGACTCATGTCCTTTTCAGAGACATTAATCATCTTAAAGACTTAATCATAAGATACATGTTGCTGGGGGAAATACTCTTGTGGGTGGGGGGAAATACTCTTGTGGGTGGGACAAGTGGGACTGAGATTTTGTTTTTTTTTGCTTATGTCACAGACACTGCAGAGCCCTAAAGTGACAGCCAACGTCAACACACTTTAACAACACATCTAGTGGCCGGTTTTATAGGATACTGATCACTCCGCGAACTTCAATGCAACACATCCTGCTTTCCCTTTGTTAGCAAGGTCACTTGTTCGGCAACTGCCACTATTATGTCCTAAACATTTGTAATTTCCAGTGTTCTCGGTCTAGCGCCCCCTAGGCGTCATTCAGACACGATACGATAGCCCGACTGTATTGTTTTCATGTTATACAATATTTTATGCAGATTCGTTTTTTGTCAACGATTATATTAATCTAACGGTAAGTTAAAAGAGTGCAACTGGAGGTAAACTCAACGGCAACAAGCTGAATAGCAAACACTATAACAACAAGAAAGATAGATATGTTTAAGGAGCGAAGGAACCCGTAGAGATACTTCACTTGAAACCCATCAACTATTGTTTCAAATAACAATTGATGATAGTCGAAAGAAACAATGTTGATGCATCATAGAAGTTGAAATGTTGGCCGACAAGAACTTTTGATGAGAAGCTCCAGATCCGTATGCAACATACTCATCGAGAATATAAAGTTTTAACGGATTTGATTTGAAACTGAAACACGCATGATCAACTCTAAATCCCACAAAACTTATTGAAGAGACTAGAACGTTTAATGTGTATATATATATATACTCAGGCGTATATGCAAGTGCTAGAGGTTCATCTACCTCGTAATGAGCACCAAGAACGTTGTAGAACATTGGCAATTTTTAAAATGGACAGTGAAATGTAATTTACAGAAAAGAAAACATAGTACAGTGGAAACAAAACACCAAAGTCATAGACATATACACAACTTTATTTAGGATATAACAAAGAAAAAAACACAACAAACTTAAGTGTTAGTGAATTAACATTTAAATAAACAATTATTCAATACTGGAATATGAAAAACAGTACACAATAAGTCAGCAATTGTCACCTATGTTTCCCTCTGTATAATCCAATAAAATAAACACTACAAGAAAACATATAATTTTTTGACCAAACTTCTGACCACTTAAGTTGGTCAAAAACATTTGTGACCACAAACCGACAATTTAATGACGATCAAAAGATGTGGACAAAGAATGGTCTGTAATTAAGGACGAAAAGTTTTGATCAGAAAATGGTCAAAATATTGTGACCAAATCTTGACAATTAAAATATGGTTAGAAACGTGGTCAGAAGTTGATCAAAACCTAGTCATAATTTATTTTGAAAAATAGCTGTCGGTGGCCATTTAGATAGTTGGTCAGAAAATAATCAAAAAATCTGATTTTACGTTCACACAAACGAGCCGTTAAAAACACGAGCTCTGTATAATTAGTTTACTTCACTGCAGGCAATTCACAGAAACTAAAAAAACAATACACTGAAAATGTCGTCAAATATTTCAAATTTTCGTTCTTGGATGAACAATCAATGGGATTCAAATGGACAGATCTCAAAGGAGTTTGCGGAAAGGCTTAAGGAATTTATGCGGTTTGCCGCAAACCAAGATATTACTTTGAGAGGAGGTAAAATGTTTTGTCCATGTATTCGATGTGATAATAGTAAATTCATTCCCACAGAAAGAGTATGGAATCATTTGTATCAATGTGGATTTACCCCTAATTATAAGATCTGGTACTTACATGGAGAAGTTAATATTGGAAATATACCAAATACTAGTGAATATGTGCCGGTTAGTATAGAGAAATCTAGAATGGTGGTAGAATCTAGAGAGATATTTCACCGTTTAAGTAAGTCTCACTCATTAAAACAATGAGTTAATAAGTCATAGACAGCAATGATGCAAGAATAGAAAAAACTCTAAATAGGGATTTGTTATTAATACACAAAAATAGTTTAAACAAACACTTATATAAGTTCTTTAAAACCCTTACTAAAGCAACTCACAATCCATTCCTTTTTAATCAAAAAAAAATTAGAAGAAAACAAAATTATTCAAACAAGAAATGGATGCAAAAGGAATTAACGGGAAGATGATACTATTATTCATAGTGGTGGCTATGTTAATGAGTGCGACTTACTTAACGGTGAAATATCTCTTTACAGAAATCTAATGGAAAGAAAGAGTTAACGCACAGCTCGCTCGATAGAGATTCATGCGTCAAACATTGCGTGACGAGGAAATGTCTACCTAGGTATCACAATTTTAAACGGTGCTTGCGAACCTACGTTGGTCAAAGAGGAGGCAGCTGCCCCCACAAAAATATCAAAATAACTTTATTTGCATAAGAAAAATATAGTTTCTGCAGCATAGTTGGTTTAGTACACTATTCTTTCCCCTCTAACCCACAGTTCGAACCTCCCCTGCGCACCATTTACTTTCCTTTTATTTATTTTATGCCCCACACACAATATATTCTAGATTCGCCAGTATCGACACATGCCAGTTTTATTGTTATAAACCTGTTGCATATTCCATATACCGCTATATCGATCCTAGTGTTCTTGATCTTATTTCTCCTTCTCTTTCACCTTCACATTCTCCATCTCCATGCAGAAAATCTTGTTAACGTATATGATATATTTGTAATCATGCATAATTTATTTGATTTAGTTGACTTCATTATGTGGTATTGTAAGACGTGGTATATATCAATTCTGAGGTTTGGGTTGCATGGTTTAACTTATAATGAAATGATATATATCACTACAAAAAAATCTATTTGTTTCAAACTTAATCACAGATTTTACCCTTCTCCTAAACCCCAAACCACATATCAAACCTTATATTATAATCTTAACTTTAACTCTTAACTCCAAACTTTAATCTATAACTTACGAATCCTATTTAATTTCAAATATTAAACTTAAACCCTATACTCCGAAATCTTAACACTTATATCATAAACATTAAATCTTAATTTGTAGAGGATTGTCAATTTCTAATCTCAGCCGTTGATGAAATCTAATCTAACATATATTTTTTTCTCTACATAACTTTTCTCTCAATCTATCGAATCTCTCAGAGTCTTCTTCTTTATTTCTTTTTTTGTTTAAATGTTAAATTTATTAATTATCGTAAAAGAATATATGTACAACTTAATTAGTTTTTTCCTTTAAAACAATAATAGCCACTAGTAAAACCGCTAAACTGCATTTTCATGAGCTTCAAAACATCGCATCATCAGAGGGCTAGGAGTCTTGGATTGAGGCCATACTTCATGGAGGTAATATGGTTTCATGTGGTCTTGTCAATGATCTTTGCTAGTTGATTCACCGACTTGTTGCTAGTGTTATGCTTTCTCTCATTGCGTTCCTGCCATATGAAGTAGATTGTTACTTACAGGACCAGTCTCGGTAATATGAAGGTGAACCGATTGTAAGACCTCTGAGCAGGTGCGACAAAGTCGTGTCCCAGTCTGGATCAGGGTCAGCCCCAAACTGATATCATCAACTTCAGCCAGAGCATAAACGTATAAGGACAAGCAAAAAATAGATGATCTCTAATCTCATCAGGTTCCTCGCAATAGATACAAAATTGCGGTTTACCCAGCTGCTCATACGGTGACCTGTAGAAAGCCTGTCATGAATGGTGAGCCATGTGATAAAGGCATCGCGGAGAACTCCTTGTGCAAACCAAACTAGCGTACTCCAAACCACTGTGTCCTCGGGCTGTCTGATTTTGTGCCAAGTTGCAGAAGAGTTAAACTTAGGACCATAGTCATCAGCCTCTCTCTTTCATAGTACTTCATCTCTTCCATTCGTGAGAGTAATATTTAGAGCTTCAATATCTTGAATAATGGATTGGATAAGAGGATCCCGACACCTGCGAAAACGCCACACACCATCACGTAACACATCCACAATTTTTTTATCTCTTCTGATACCAAGCCTCTTCATGTCAATTTCACCAGCAACCTCAATGAATATGCCCTAGGATGCCATATGTCTGTCCAGAAATGAACCATTCTCCCATTCTTAACCTCATAACGTAAGAAACTCTTAGCCAAAGATTGAACCCACAACAACTTGCGCCACATCCAAAACCCTAGCCATGTATCTTTGGCATCCCAAAATGTGTCGTGACGTAACATATATTGCTTCACCCACATAACCCAAAGCGAAGAGGATTGAGTAAACAACCGCCAAATAAGCTTCATCTAGAAAACAATACAAACATCTGAGACTTGTATACCCAAATGACCTTCTTCATAAGGACAACATACGTCCTCCCAAGAAATCTTTGCCCTTGAAGTGATGTTTGGTGATCCACTCCATAGGAAAGCATAGCACATGCTCTCAATGAGTTTATGAATAGCATTCTCTTAAATTCGAAGGAATGTTATTCATAAACTCAGTTTTGTGTTAAGCTTTTTTTTTTTATAAATTAGTTCTTTAAATTTTATTTAATTTTTTTCTATCCAAAAATTGCAGATTTATTTTTAAATTTTAAAGAAATTATTAATATTTTAATAATGTAATTATAAGTTAAATATTTTTTATATGAGACACTAATAGATGGTTGTAAATATTATAAAAACAAGCATTTTTGGTATAATAAGTAATAATAAAAGAACTAGATTTTTGATCCGCGCTTAAAAAGCGTGGGTACAACTTTTGTTGTTTTATCTACAGATGGATCGATAAGTGTTTTGATTTGATGATATAAAATGTCACTATCTATATAAATGTATTATATGTAATTATGTAGTTTTATTTTGGAAAATAATATCAATTAACTACGTCTGGTGCTGGGAAGCGGGTCAAACTCACCCCGCCCAACCCACCTTACCCACAAAGAGAATTTATTTTATCCGCATCTGCCCCACTTAATTTTGCGGGTAATCCGTGGGATAGATAATTATTAAATAATAAATATAATTTTTTTTTCTAAAAATAATATTAAATAGTACATTTTTAATTAAATTTTTATTTTTTTTTAAATTATTCTTTTAACGAAATTTAGTATATTTTTGAAAAATTAAATTTAAAAAAAAAACAAAATTTCTATTTTTGCGGATTACCGGTACCCGCAATTGAAATTAGCACAACCTGCATCCGTCCTGCGTAAAATACACTTGACCCGCATCCGCAACTTAATTTTTTCAAATCGATCGACCCGTTTCGTGGCGGATCAAACAGGGCGAGACCCGCGGGCTAATATCAAAAATCCCAACTCTAATTACGCCAATTAAAACTAATGTTTTTATTTTTAAAAGAAACTTGAGAAATAATTAGAAAGTGAATTTAGCCCATTAATGAAACTCATTATTATATTGTTTAAGTCCAAAAATAAAAGACCATATTGCCAGCAATGAGAATAAAAATTTGTTCATATCATTAAGGGTATAATTGAAAAACATAAAAATGAGTAATGTTCCTGTTTTAATGGTATAGATATACTTAAACGTTTTTTGATGGAAAAAATATATCAAGCTATTTTAAGAAAAAAATGAGATAAACGTTTAGAGATGCCTTACAGTCTAGATGACTTCTTTTTCTTTCCAAAAAAAAAAAATTTACATGACGTCTTTTTCTTCTCCATTGCTTCTCTCAACCATCTATTAGTGTTTCATAGTCTTCTTCTTTGTTTTCTCTGACAGACAATGAAAACTAAGATGACAACAACGACTACGACAGTCATAATCTCCTTTTTATAACATATCATTTAAAAAAATGGATATGATTATGACTCATAAGCAATCTTCCTGGTGGTGTCCACTGTCCAGGAGGGTATTATCAATTTTGGGATAAACTTTGTATTGGAAAAGATGAAGAAGGTTTGGATTTCAAAGATCTTTCCGATTTTAACATGGTTATGTTGGAAAAGTAATTCTGGCGTTTAATCGAGAAATCTGATACGCTGTTCTCTCGCGTTTCTAAAGGACGGTATTTTCGGAATACATCGCCTCTGCAACCGATCCGTTCATACTCTCCATCCTATGGATGGCGCAGTATGATCTCTGCTAAATCTCTGATTAACAAAGGACTAATCAAACGGGTGGGATTAGGATCATCCACATCTGTATGGAATGATCTTTGACTCCCAACCACTCGCCCGTGACCAACAAACAATTTTCATCAAAATTTCTACCCGGATCTTACAGTGTATTCACTAATCCACCCTTTAACACGGACCTAGAGTTCACAGGTAATTCGTTCATTGGTGACACCGAAAGACACACAGATCATTGAAAGTATACCGTTAAGTAGACATCGTCTGGCAGACCTAGTTGAATGGCATTTTAATACAAATGGAAGATATACAGTCAAATCAGGCTATCAAATGGAACAGGCTTACCCAGACACCGAAAGAGTACCCCAGAACTTTGGACCCATAGTTATCCCACTTAAAGCGCACTCATGGAAGATTCGCTGCCCACCAAAAATGAAACATTTCCTATGGCAGATTATATTGGGATGTATATCAGTCAAGAAAAACTTGCGAGGTCGAGGGATGCAAGGTGATGTACAGTGTGAAAGATGTGGAGCAAATGAGAAATCGGTAAATCATGTGGTTTTTTGAGTGCCCACCAGTGGTCCAGATTTGGGCTCTCTCAAAGGTACCCACATCCAAATAATTTTCCTACACAACCGTTATTCACAAACATGGATTACTTATATTAGAGGATACCACCACTCATGGCTTATCATCAATTTGCATGGATCTTGTGGTATATTTGGAAAGTAAAGAATAACAAGGTGTTTAGCAAAATGGATGTGGATCCCAAAGATTACATTAAAACTGACAGAGACAGAAGCTTTGCTATGGACCAAGGCCCAGGCCCAACTCGTGAGCACAACAAACCACGCAAGAGAGGGGGTGGGATTTACTTTACCTTCTATATCTGGACGATGGTGTTTCACAAATGGGTCATGAAAATCGGAGGAATTATTCTCAGGTCAAGGTTGGTATAGCACGTTACAAGATTATGAGGGACTTATGGGCGCGAGGAATACGAGAGCAAGCCTTTCGCCATTACATTCGGAAATTGAAGTCCTCGTATGGGCAATGGAGAGTATGAGGAACCTACGTCAATATCATATCACTTTCGCGACGGATTGCATTCAATTGGTGAAGATGGCGTCTACACCTGAGGAATGACCAGCTTTTACGAATTATTTGGAAGACATAAAAGTTCTCCAAGGATGTTTCACCCACTTAGAGATTATTCATGTACCTCAGATGCAGAATTCAAAAGCGGACTGCCTGGCGCAGAATACCAAGAAGCAATCGTCTTTCGTCGTTCATATAGATACATAATTACCAGTTTGGTTTACGGAGTCTTCATAGAGTCTTCATAGAGTCTGTTTATGTTAATGATAAAAAAAAGGTTCACTTCACAAATAGTGATCAAGAGATTGCAAAGAAACGTATGTATAATGAGTCCAGATTTGAACATATTTCCGGTTGTTTAATTATTGATTAGTATTGTAAAATTTGTAATGGTTGTAGAGAAGTGGAGAAGTGGTTTTCATGGGAACGAGGTCCACATGCTGTTCCAGATGTGATGTCTTAAATCTTTGGCATCGATCAAAAAAAAAATTGGCTTGAGAAAGCGACAAAAACTGTCCATTGTTATTTGCTGGGAAAATTGTCATTTGTTAAAGTAAAACATTAAACTTTCTCGTACCCAAAAAACATTTAATTTTTGTTTACAGTCCATTTTAATCACAAACTTTCGTTGACTACGTCTATTTAATCATATCGTTCTAACACTTAGCCTAAAATGGTTTTCAAAGTTGATGTTTTTTTTGTTACAAATATAAATCAACATTTTTCTACAATATTGGATATACTTTAAAATAATTAATTATAATTATTTAACTGAGTATCTTAGTTATAAAATGATAAGAATATTTTAATTATTTACTATTATTTTTTGTATATATATAATCCTATTTGGATTATGTTTTACAATTTTATTTTCATAAGTTTGTGGATAAAACATTAATTCAACTCTTGATTCTTAAACGAAAAGAGTAATCGGTTAATGATTTCTTCATATCATTTCTATAAACATTTACAAGAGTTTTTATGCATTTAATGAAAAAAAAGTTTTACCAAAATCGATAACTTTTATTTGTTATCCGGTAACTCTTTTTGTTTAAAAATCAGGAATTGAATTAATATTTTGCTAACAAAATTTTGACAGTAAAATTATAAAACATAATCCGAATAGGATTATATAAATAGTTTAACAAAATTAGTCGTAAATAATTAAAAAATCTCATAATCATTTTTAACTAAAATGCTCAACTATGATATGTTAATTAATCATTTTACATTGAGTTATGTCCGTGTTTTTTGTTTGAATTTATTTTTTATTTACAATTTTAGTTATTATTTTTATAGCTATTAAAACTTTTAATATTTAAAATCTAATATTTTTGAAAAATGTTGATTTATATTTGTGTCAAAAAACATCAATTTTAAAAGTCATTTTAGGCATACCGTTAGTCAACTATAACTGCTTACTAATGATACGACTAAATTGGTATGGTCCACAAAAATTTGTGATTAAAATGTTTGTAAACAAAAGTTAAATGTTTGTTTTGATGTCATTTAATTATTTAAGTGACACCTTTTCCTTATTTGTTGGGACCAACTATGTGTCACTTTGTTTTGTTACTTTCGTTTTTTCTACATCAGACGAATATTTTGATTTCGTTTCGTAAATAACAAAAGGTATATTGTAACCAACTGTACGCAAAAGTATAGAAAAGAAAAGTATGTTTTCCTTATTCGTGGAGTGCGTGTGTATCATTCACCTCTTTTTTTAATTAAATACAAAATATTCTCTCTTAGCTGATCTATTACTTTTGTTTTTATTTTTTACTACAATTCCATTACATCTTATTATGTGGTCATGGGTATGTTACCTTACCGTCCATTTGAATATCTCGAATAAGAGTCCATCTATGAACTGTACCTTTTTGAGAATCAGTTTGCATTTCTTCATGGATCTGGAATACTTTTAAGGTTAAACAAAAATAATTACGTGATGTAGAAGCTGTATTTTGTATGTTCATAATAAAATTTGTTTCGTTATTTGAAATGTCACAATAAAAAGAGCAAATAATGGTCGCTTTTTATGATAACAGATACTTGGTTTCTTAATGATTTTGAATGTTGATAATCCAAACTACACTGCACCACATATAATAATAACACACATATATATATATATATATATATTTGTTACTATTAAAATTACACAAGTCATAATCCAACTGATAAATTTGTGTGGGCCTAACTCTTGCCGCGTAATTGTTCTCCATGTTATCATTCGGATCCAATAAAACATGTTTCAGCGACCATCTAACTCTATTAAAAGTTTTTATTCTAGAGTTTTTACACTGTCCTTGTCAGATTTTAATCATCCAATAGAGTACTTTTATTTCGCCACGTCATACATCCAGTAAATGGGTTTGGGCCTATGCTTTCTTTTGCTTTCGTGATATCCGATTGGCTTGGGCCTCCACAATCAATGTTCTCATCGTTCTCTTCGCGGCTTATGTTTCTCTAATGTTGAGACTATGGATTGACAGACGGCTCCGCTTCCTCTTCCTCTTCAATCAATCCTCCGTAATCAAGCAATAATGGGTTTGTTTCGCCTTCTCCCTCTTTAATTCTTTATAAATCTCCATCTCCTTTTCTCATATATTATATTCTTCTCAGATTCCGACGATCACAACGATGGATTCAAATGGAAAATCGATTGGTTCCGGTGATCTCAACTCGGAGAGATCAAGAATGAAGACCGATGTCTCATCCGCCGAGTCGATCAAACATACCGTCCAACTCTCAGCCCTACTAATCAATCAAAGCAGGAAAAAGGTGTCTCCTCCTCCAAAGCTGTCACCGGCCGGCGACTCTTCGTTGAAAAATAAAGGGCAAGGCGGTTGTCTCCTTCATAGATATGGAACTCGAACCACATGAAGAGGAGTTAAGGTTTCTGTGTTTTGCTTGACTTTGTTGTCTACATGTTTGATTATTTATATTTTGCCTATAACCATCATTTTGTTACTTACAGTAACTCGGAGAAGCAGAGTGTGATTGTTGCATCCCCTTCCAGGTTCTCTTGCTACCGGTAATTTCATTGTCTGAATCTGCTTCAAGGCACTCTTTTTGGTTCCAAAAGTCACATTTGTCTGTACTTTAACATGGCAGTTTGCGTCTATTGAGAAGAGATTACTAACTCATAAGAATTCTCATTGCAGCGAAATGCTAAAGGTTTGATCTTTTGTGATGAAAACTTGATAGTATCTTTGTTACTTACCAAATTGTACTTTAGACATGAGCTCTATCTTTTTGTGCAGTCTTCAGAAGATTTGAGGAAGGAGATTGCATCACTCGAGTTTGAGAGCATGTACGGAATAGTACATACTCTCTCTTTACATGACAGCTTTTGATGAACAAGTTACTTCCTACTCTCCTCAAACTGAAATAAGCAATCAGTTTTATCCCAAATCCGACCAGTCTGATCTTACTGGCGTTCTCAGCTACCATTACAAAGCTTCCCCGGTCTCTGAACGTTCCTCTTCGTGTCCTCAGAGTTTCCAAGCCAGTTTAAAAGCCTTTTCTGCCAGAGTAAGTAACCACATTGCAACAAAACCTTGTGATGAATCTAAACTAATGTGATGTTTGTAGGAGAAGACAAGA